>JASWDR010000453.1:0-14000 GCA_033439105.1 Magallana nippona
ATTCGACTCCCAATTGTGGTCCAACCCTACCCCCAGGGATCATGATTTGAACAAACTTGAATCTACACCACCTGGGGATGCTCCTACACAAGTTTCAGCTTTTCTGGTTAAATGGTTTTTGAGAAGAAGATTTTTAAAGATTTTTTTCTATATATTCCTATGCAAAATTGGACCCCCCATTGTGGCCCCAATCTACCCCTGAGGATCATGATTTGTACAAACTTGAATCTACACCACCTGAGGATGCTTCCACACAAGTTTCAGCTTTTCTAGTCAAATGATTTTTGAGAAGAAGATTTTTAAAGATTTACTCTATATATTCCTATGCAAAAATTGGACCCCCATTGTGACCCCAGGGGATCATGATTTGAACAAACTTGAGTCTACACTAGTCTACCTGAGGATGCTTCCACACAAGTTTAAGCTTTTCTTATCAAATGGTTTTTGAGAAGAAGATTTTTAAAAAATTTTCTCTATATATTCTTCTGTAAAAATTGGACCCCCCATTGTGGCCCCACCATACCCCAGGGGATCATGATTTGAACAAATTTGAATCTACACTACCTGAGGATGCTTCCACACAAGTTTAAGCTTTTCTGGCTTAATGGTTTTTGAGAAGAAGATTTTTGAAATATACCAACATATTTTCAATAATTCCTAATTATCTCACCTTGAAAGACAGCGTGGTCCTTCATTTTAACAAACTTGAATCCCCTTCACTCAATGATGCTTTGTGCCAAGTTTGGTTGAAATTGGCCCACTGGTTCTGGAGAAGAAGTCGAAAATGTAAAAAGTTTAAGGACGGACGGACAGACAGACAGATGGACGCTGGACAAAAAGTCATCAAAAAAGCTCACTTGAGCTTTCAGCTCAGTTGAGCTAAAAAAAAAAAAAACCCCATCTTAAAAAGTTAAAATGTTTATTCACAACTGTTAAAGCTTTTGAATATTCAACATTCATTGACATCTGATCACCATCTGGTATTTATACCAAAATCATTTTACATGTACTGCCTATCAGTGATTTTGGTTAGCCAATTATTACTTTACTAATAACAAGTCTATCAGTTTATTTAAAAGTTAAAAAACTGTTTTTGTTTCAAATGATAAAAATACTTGAGTAACTCTTTTGATCATACAACTTCTTAATTACATTATATTCAATGATTAATTACTAGATATGAAGATCAAAGCAAATGAAGATAACTCCATTATGAAGAAACAAGGGAAGATAACTCCATTATGAAGAAGCAAGGGAAGACAACTCCATTAACTGCCCTAGGGCCTGAACCCCTGACCCAGGGGTCATGAATTTTACAATTTAGGTAGAAGACTTCATGGACATCATAACCATGCATTTATGATTTAACAAATATATATGGGAGTAGAGAGGAAGATTTTCTAAGATTTAATACATTTTTACTATATGGCCATATTGGCCCCACCCTACGGCCTGAACCCCTGACCCAGGGGCCATGACTTTCACAATTTTGGTAGAGGGCTTCATGGACATCATAACCGTGCATTCAGTTTTTTCCTCACATGTGTGGGGGTAGAGAAGAAGATTTTCAAACATTATATCCATTAACACTATATGGCCATATTGCCCCTCCCCACTACGGCCTGAACACCTGACTCAGGGGCCATGAATTTCACAATTTAGGTAGAGAAATTTATGGACATCATAACCATGCATTCAGTTTTTTTCCACGTGTGTGGGAGTGAAGAAAAAGATTTTCTAGATTTAATACATTTTCACTATATGGTTATATTGGCCCCGCCCTAGGGCCTGAACCCCTGACCCAGGGGTCATGAATTTCACAATTTAGGTAGAGAAATTTATGGACATCATAACCATGTATTCAGTTTTTTTCCACATGTGTGGGAGTGAAGAAGATTTTCTAGATTTAATACATTTTCACTATATGGTTATATTGGCCCCACCTTAGGGCCTGAACCCCTGACCCAGGGGTCATGAATTTCTCAATTTAGGTAAAAGACTTCATAGACATCATAACCATGTATTTAGTTTTTAACAAATACATATGGGAGAGGGCTTCATGGACATCATAACCATGTATTCAGTTTTTACTCACATGTGGGAGTAGAGAAGAAGATTTTTGAAAATTTCGCTTTTTTTGCATATTTGGTCCTGCCCGCGGCGCACCAGGGATGGTAGAGCCATGAATTTCACAATTTAGATTTTTCTTACCATAGAGATGCTTCATACCAAAAATGGTAACAACTGGCCTTGTAGTTTTCAAGAAGAAGTTAAAAATGTAAAATTGTTAACACACGGCACACGACGACGGATGAAGACCAATTGCATTAGGTCACCTGAGTGACTCAGGTGACCTAAAAAATGGGAAATTTTCTTCATTATATTTCTGCATGGCAGAGTGTTTTGATGGGATTACTGCAGGTCTTAAATCTATAAACCTTTAAAAATTGAATATAATAAAATCACAAGAAGAAATATCACAAAAGTCTAACTTTGAAGACTTTATTTTTAGTAATACCCTACAAAATCTCTAGAATCCAGGATCTTCCGAAGGTTTCGACCCCTGGGTCCCCATTAAAATAAAATGAAATGTTTCCTATATTTTTGCAAGGCAGAATTGATGGAATTACTGCAGGTTTTAAACAGTATTGAATCATTTTAAACTGTCTATTTAATAAATATGTATTGCAAGATATTTTCAATGAATCAAAATAGGTTACTCACCCTGACCAACTCACAGTCTCATCAGAAGAAATAACAACCTCCACAAGACTTTGAATGCAAAAAGAATTTGTAAGAACAATTTGTCAAACAAATGCTTGTGGGGGCAACCTACAACCAAAACAAAGCATGGCAAAAATTAAAACACAATTACCATGATACCATACATCTGATTATTTTGCAATGAAATACTGTGTATGCAGAAATTAATTACTATTAAAATCTTTTTAAATCATAAAAAAATTATTGGTGCAACAATTCTTTTCTTTTTTTTTTTTTTTTAGATATATGGTATCAACAATTCATTTTATTGTAAACAATGAATTACTATCATAATCAAGTAATGGTTACACATCCACTTGTCACACAAATCTTTTAATGTATTATTTCTCCACTGCAAGTTAATTTTCATCTTGAGTGCTCTCCAACTCTATGAGTTAACATCCTTTGAATGCAGAAGTCCATGGTTGCTCTCTGTGTTGACATCCTTTGAATGCAGTATAGTCAATCATTGCCCTCCTCCAACTCTTTGAGTTAACATCCTTTGAATGCAGTAGTCCAGCGTTGGCCCCACTTTATGTTGCCATCCTCGAACTCTTTGTGTTGACATCCCTTGAATGCAGTAGTCCATCGTTGGCCCCCCTTTATGTTTATCCTCCTCCAGCTCTTTGTGTTGACATCATTTGGATGCAGTGGTTCCATCGTTGGCAACCTTTACATTGTCCTCAAACTCTTTGTGTTGACATCCTTTGGATGCCGTAGTCCATCGTTGGCCCCCCTTTATGTTTATCCTCCTCCAGCTCTTTGTGTTGACATCATTTGGATGCAGTGGTTCCATCGTTGGCAACCTTTACATTGTCCTCAAACTCTTTGTGTTGACATCCTTTGGATGCCGTAGTCCATCGTTGGCCCCCCTTTATGTTTATCCTCCTTCAGGTCTTTGTGTTGACATTCCTTGGATGCAGTAGTTCATTGTTGGCCCCCTTTATGTATGGATGCTGTAGAACATTATTTGACCCCTGTTCAGTTTGTCTTCCTCCAACTCATTATGTTAATATTAGTTGTCCTCTACCAACTGTTTTTGATATCATTTTGTGAGTGTCTCCTTACCAACGACAGAAATGGCTTTCAATGAAATCCTTATGTTTTATTCTTCTAATTGCTATTAATAAATCTATAGTTTTGGAAATGTTAATGATGAGTGCTGTTGCCAAGTCACAATTGCTCCCTTAACATTAATGAGGTCATCATTTAATTCAGATGCTAAAATCATTGCCACTTGGAACAGTCACATTCTCAAAAAGTTGTTGGAATCAGGCTGCTGCTGCTGATGATGATGATCCCTTACCAGTTCACATTTAAGTTGCACACATTTCAACTGTTGACAAGGTACAGCACCATATATATTTACCGGAAAGTAGAAATTGAGAATAAGTTAGAACATGAAATTTAAACAAAGTTCACAGGGGTGGCCTAACCTAAATTCTATTTCACTTACCAGAGGCTCATGAATAGAATTCCCTAACCAAGATGGGAGGAGGGTGGGGGCGGGGAGGGGAGGGGCGGGGGGGTGGGGGGGTGGGGAGGGGAGGGGGAAAGGAAATTATATAAAGAAAAACATACTGACCAAAAATAGCTGGAATCCAACGTTGAGGATGGCGATGTTGATCCGCGTCGACTTCAACCCATGGCTGCTGCTCTTCTTAGCTCTTCTTAGACTTCATCCTGTCGGCTTCATATTCAGATGCTCTAACCGCTGCCACCGGTGTGGCATCCGAAATTCACCGTTAAGTAGAAATTGAGAATAGATTAGAAACACGAATACAATTTAAGACACGATTAAGAGACAAAATTCAAAACGCCGCGTTCTCCATTTAGTCGCCTCTTACGAACAAGCAAGGAGCGGTGCTGAGGACTTATTCTTTGATACCCACCCCAGTCCACAGGGGTGGGGTAGCTGGAATCCAACGTTGAGGATGGCGATGTTGATCTGCGTCGACTTCAACCCATGGCTGCTGCTCTGCTTGGCTCTTCTTAGACTTCATCCTGACGGCTTCATATTCAAATGCTGCGCAACCACTGCCGCTGCGCAACAATGAATATTTACCGGAGAGTAGAAATTGAGAATAGGTTAGAACATGAAATTTAAACAAAGTCCACGGAGGGGGGTGATTACTACTAGCCCTAACCTAAATTCTATTTCACTTACCAGACGCAGCAATGTTAAGGCTGTCCGAAGCTAAATTTATATCGGAAAACGATACTGTTTTAATTATCAAAAAAAATACTTTAACAGGGCGATTTTCTTTAAATCTTTGTTACATTAATTAACAGCGATAATATATTTCATATAAATATTTTGCTTATTTGAAATATTGCCAAAACATTTCGCCCCATCATAGAAATTAGGCACATTTTTACTTTTTAAGCTCGATTTACACAAAATTGGGTAAATTGGTAGGTTTCCCCCAGCATGATTCACATTGGTACTTATTTTTACTCCCAGTTTCACTAGTCCCCAAACCATTACTTGATAAATAGTCATTTACCCAATACGAAGCTTTAAAACTGCTGATTTTTTCATATTAAGTAATGATAATATTGAATTTAGTATTACTAGAATTTAAAAGAGCGTCTATGTAAAGGAATCAAGCCGTTTTATAATGTTCAGTAAAATTCACTTATTTCAATAGGATACATTCCCGGAGAACTATCGAAAGGAATGCAGATCGTGACGTCAAAGTTGATAATGACTTCATATCGTATGAAGTTCAGACAAGTGACTTTCTACATATCAATGCGGGCAGCCTGAACATAGCCGCGGAGGCACATGAATAGAATTCCCTAACCAAGATGAGAGGAGGGCGGGGCGGGGCGGGGCGGGGCGGGGTGGGGAGGGGGGGCGGGGCGGGGAGGGGAGGGGGAAAGGAAATTATATAAAGAAAAACATACTGACCAAAAATAGCTGGAATCCAACGTTGAGGATGGCGATGTTGATCCGCGTCGACTTCAACCCATGGCTGCTGCTCTTCTTAGCTCTTCTTAGACTTCATCCTGTCGGCTTCATATTCAGATGCTCTAACCGCTGCCACCGGTGTGGCATCCGAAATTCACCGTTAAGTAGAAATTGAGAATAGATTAGAAACACGAATACAATTTAAGACACGATTAAGAGACAAAATTCAAAACGCCGCGTTCTCCATTTAGTCGCCTCTTACGAACAAGCAAGGAGCGGTGCTGAGGACTTATTCTTTGATACCCACCCCAGTCCACAGGGGTGGGGTAGCTGGAATCCAACGTTGAGGATGGCGATGTTGATCTGCGTCGACTTCAACCCATGGCTGCTGCTCTGCTTGGCTCTTCTTAGACTTCATCCTGACGGCTTCATATTCAAATGCTGCGCAACCACTGCCGCTGCGCAGCAATGAATATTTACCGGAGAGTAGAAATTGAGAATAGGTTAGAACATGAAATTTAAACAAAGTCCACGGAGGGGGGTGATTACTACTAGCCCTAACCTAAATTCTATTTCACTTACCAGACGCAGCAATGTTAAGGCTGTCCGAAGCTAAATTTATATCGGAAAACGATACTGTTTTAATTATCAAAAAAAATACTTTAACAGGGCGATTTTCTTTAAATCTTTGTTACATTAATTAACAGCGATAATATATTTCATATAAATATTTTGTTTATTTGAAATATTGCCAAAACATTTTGCCCCATCATCGAAATTAGGCACATTTTTACTTTTTAAGCTCGATTTACACAAAATTGGGTAAATTGGTAGGTTTCCCCCAGCATGATTCACATTGGTACTTATTTTTACTCCCAGTTTCACTAGTCCCCAAACCATTACTTTATAAATAGTCATTTACCCAATACGAAGCTTTAAAACTGCTGATTTTTTCATATTAAGTAATGATAATATTGAATTTAGTATTACTAGAATTTAAAAGAGCGTCTACGTAAAGGAATCAAGCGGTTTTATAATGTTCAGTAAAATTCACTTATTTCGATAGGATACATTCCCGGAAAACTATCGAAAGGAATGCAGATCGTGACGTCAAAGTTGATAATGACTTCATATCGTATGAAGTTCAGACAAGTGACTTTCTACACATCAATGCGGGCAGCCTGAACATAGCCGCGGAGGCACATGAATAGAATTCCCTAACCAAGATGAGAGGAGGGCGGGGCGGGGCGGGGCGGGGCGGGGCGGGGCGGGGCGGGGGGGGGGGGGGGCGGGGCGGGGAGGGGAGGGGGAAAGGAAATTATATAAAGAAAAACATACTGACCAAAAATAGCTGGAATCCAACGTTGAGGATGGCGATGTTGATCCGCGTCGACTTCAACCCATGGCTGCTGCTCTTCTTAGCTCTTCTTAGACTTCATCCTGTCGGCTTCATATTCAGATGCTCTAACCGCTGCCACCGGTGTGGCATCCGAAATTCACCGTTAAGTAGAAATTGAGAATAGATTAGAAACACGAATACAATTTAAGACACGATTAAGAGACAAAATTCAAAACGCCGCGTTCTCCATTTAGTCGCCTCTTACGAACAAGCAAGGAGCGGTGCTGAGGACTTATTCTTTGATACCCACCCCAGTCCACAGGGGTGGGGTAGCTGGAATCCAACGTTGAGGATGGCGATGTTGATCTGCGTCGACTTCAACCCATGGCTGCTGCTCTGCTTGGCTCTTCTTAGACTTCATCCTGACGGCTTCATATTCAAATGCTGCGCAACCACTGCCGCTGCGCAGCAATGAATATTTACCGGAGAGTAGAAATTGAGAATAGGTTAGAACATGAAATTTAAACAAAGTCCACGGAGGGGGGTGATTACTACTAGCCCTAACCTAAATTCTATTTCACTTACCAGACGCAGCAATGTTAAGGCTGTCCGAAGCTAAATTTATATCGGAAAACGATACTGTTTTAATTATCAAAAAAAATACTTTAACAGGGCGATTTTCTTTAAATCTTTGTTACATTAATTAACAGCGATAATATATTTCATATAAATATTTTGTTTATTTGAAATATTGCCAAAACATTTTGCCCCATCATCGAAATTAGGCACATTTTTACTTTTTAAGCTCGATTTACACAAAATTGGGTAAATTGGTAGGTTTCCCCCAGCATGATTCACATTGGTACTTATTTTTACTCCCAGTTTCACTAGTCCCCAAACCATTACTTTATAAATAGTCATTTACCCAATACGAAGCTTTAAAACTGCTGATTTTTTCATATTAAGTAATGATAATATTGAATTTAGTATTACTAGAATTTAAAAGAGCGTCTACGTAAAGGAATCAAGCGGTTTTATAATGTTCAGTAAAATTCACTTATTTCGATAGGATACATTCCCGGAAAACTATCGAAAGGAATGCAGATCGTGACGTCAAAGTTGATAATGACTTCATATCGTATGAAGTTCAGACAAGTGACTTTCTACACATCAATGCGGGCAGCCTGAACATAGCCGCGGAGGCACATGAATAGAATTCCCTAACCAAGATGAGAGGAGGGCGGGGCGGGGCGGGGCGGGGCGGGGCGGGGCGGGGCGGGGGGGGGGGGGCGGGGCGGGGAGGGGAGGGGGAAAGGAAATTATATAAAGAAAAACATACTGACCAAAAATAGCTGGAATCCAACGTTGAGGATGGCGATGTTGATCCGCGTCGACTTCAACCCATGGCTGCTGCTCTTCTTAGCTCTTCTTAGACTTCATCCTGTCGGCTTCATATTCAGATGCTCTAACCGCTGCCACCGGTGTGGCATCCGAAATTCACCGTTAAGTAGAAATTGAGAATAGATTAGAAACACGAATACAATTTAAGACACGATTAAGAGACAAAATTCAAAACGCCGCGTTCTCCATTTAGTCGCCTCTTACGAACAAGCAAGGAGTGGTGCTGAGGACTTATTCTTTGATACCCACCCCAGTCCACAGGGGTGGGGTAGCTGGAATCCAACGTTGAGGATGGCGATGTTGATCTGCGTCGACTTCAACCCATGGCTGCTGCTCTGCTTGGCTCTTCTTAGACTTCATCCTGACGGCTTCATATTCAAATGCTGCGCAACCACTGCCGCTGCGCAACAATGAATATTTACCGGAGAGTAGAAATTGAGAATAGGTTAGAACATGAAATTTAAACAAAGTCCACGGAGGGGGGTGATTACTACTAGCCCTAACCTAAATTCTATTTCACTTACCAGACGCAGCAATGTTAAGGCTGTCCGAAGCTAAATTTATATCGGAAAACGATACTGTTTTAATTATCAAAAAAAATACTTTAACAGGGCGATTTTCTTTAAATCTTTGTTACATTAATTAACAGCGATAATATATTTCATATAAATATTTTGTTTATTTGAAATATTGCCAAAACATTTCGCCCCATCATCGAAATTAGGCACATTTTTACTTTTTAAGCTCAATTTACACAAAATTGGGTAAATTGGTAAGTTTCCCCCAGCATGATTCACATAGGTACTTATTTTTACTCCCAGTTTCACTAGTCCCCAAACCATTACTTGATAAATAGTCATTTACCCAATACGAAGCTTTAAAACTGCTGATTTTTTCATATTAAGTAATGATAATATTGAATTTAGTATTACTAGAATTTAAAAGAGCGTCTATGTAAAGGAATCAAGCGGTTTTATAATGTTCAGTAAAATTCACTTATTTCGATAGGATACATTCCCGGAGAACTATCGAAAGGAATGCAGATCGTGACGTCAAAGTTGATAATGACTTCATATCGTATGAAGTTCAGACAAGTGACTTTCTACACATCAATGCGGGCAGCCTGAACATAGCCGCGGAGGCACATGAATAGAATTCCCTAACCAAGATGAGAGGAGGGCGGGGCGGGGAGGGGAGGGGTGGGGGGGGGGGGGCGGGGAGGGGAGGGGGAAAGGAAATTATATAAAGAAAAACATACTGACCAAAAATAGCTGGAATCCAACATTGAGGATGGCGATGTTGATCCGCGTCGACTTCAACCCATGGCTGCTGCTCTTCTTAGCTCTTCTTAGACTTCATCCTGTCGGCTTCATATTCAGATGCTCTAACCGCTGCCACCGGTGTGGCATCCGAAATTCACCGTTAAGTAGAAATTGAGAATAGATTAGAAACACGAATACAATTTAAGACACGATTAAGAGACAAAATTCAAAACGCCGCGTTCTCCATTTAGTCGCCTCTTACGAACAAGCAAGGAGCGGTGCTGAGGACTTATTCTTTGATACCCACCCCAGTCCACAGGGGTGGGGTAGCTGGAATCCAACGTTGAGGATGGCGATGTTGATCTGCGTCGACTTCAACCCATGGCTGCTGCTCTGCTTGGCTCCTCTTAGACTTCATCCTGACGGCTTCATATTCAAATGCTGCGCAACCACTGCCGCTGCGCAGCAATGAATATTTACCGGAGAGTAGAAATTGAGAATAGGTTAGAACATGAAATTTAAACAAAGTCCACGGAGGGGGGTGATTACTACTAGCCCTAACCTAAATTCTATTTCACTTACCAGACGCAGCAATGTTAAGGCTGTCCGAAGCTAAATTTATATCGGAAAACGATACTGTTTTAATTATCGAAAAAAATACTTTAACAGGGCGATTTTCTTTAAATCTTTGTTACATTAATTAACAGCGATAATATATTTCATATAAATATTTTGTTTATTTGAAATATTGCCAAAACATTTCGCCCCATCATCGAAATTAGGCACATTTTTACTTTTTAAGCTCGATTTACACAAAATTGGGTAAATTGGTAAGTTTCCCCCAGCATGATTCACATTGGTACTTATTTTTACTCCCAGTTTCACTAGTCCCCAAACTATTACTTGATAAATAGTCATTTACCCAATACGAAGCTTTAAAACTGCTGATTTTTTCATATTAAGTAATGATAATATTGAATTTAGTATTACTAGAATTTAAAAGAGCGTCTACGTAAAGGAATCAAGCGGTTTTATAATGTTCAGTAAAATTCACTTATTTCGATAGGATACATTCCCGGAGAACTATCGAAAGGAATGCAGATCGTGACGTCAAAGTTGATAATGACTTCATATCGGTTGAAGTTCAGACAAGTGACTTTCTACACATCAATGCGGGCAGCCTGAACATAGCCGCGGAGGCACATGAATAGAATTCCCTAACCAAGATGAGAGGAGGGCGGGGCGGGGAGGGGAGGGGTGGGGGGAGGGGGAAAGGAAATTATATAAAGAAAAACATACTGACCAAAAATAGCTGGAATCCAACGTTGAGGATGGCGATGTTGATCCGCGTCGACTTCAACCCATGGCTGCTGCTCTTCTTAGCTCTTCTTAGACTTCATCCTGTCGGCTTCATATTCAGATGCTCTAACCGCTGCCACCGGTGTGGCATCCGAAATTCACCGTTAAGTAGAAATTGAGAATAGATTAGAAACACGAATACAATTTAAGACACGATTAAGAGACAAAATTCAAAACGCCGCGTTCTCCATTTAGTCGCCTCTTACGAACAAGCAAGGAGCGGTGCTGAGGACTTATTCTTTGATACCCACCCCAGTCCACAGGGGTGGGGTAGCTGGAATCCAACGTTGAGGATGGCGATGTTGATCTGCGTCGACTTCAACCCATGGCTGCTGCTCTGCTTGGCTCTTCTTAGACTTCATCCTGACGGCTTCATATTCAAATGCTGCGCAACCACTGCCGCTGCGCAGCAATGAATATTTACCGGAGAGTAGAAATTGAGAATAGGTTAGAACATGAAATTTAAACAAAGTCCACGGAGGGGGGTGATTACTACTAGCCCTAACCTAAATTCTATTTCACTTACCAGACGCAGCAATGTTAAGGCTGTCCGAAGCTAAATTTATATCGGAAAACGATACTGTTTTAATTATCAAAAAAAATACTTTAACAGGGCGATTTTCTTTAAATCTTTGTTACATTAATTAACAGCGATAATATATTTCATATAAATATTTTGTTTATTTGAAATATTGCCAAAACATTTCGCCCCATCATCGAAATTAGGCACATTTTTACTTTTTAAGCTCAATTTACACAAAATTGGGTAAATTGGTAGGTTTCCCCCAGCATGATTCACATTGGTACTTATTTTTACTCCCAGTTTCACTAGTCCCCAAACCATTACTTGATAAATAGTCATTTACCCAATACGAAGCTTTAAAACTGCTGATTTTTTCATATTAAGTAATGATAATATTGAATTTAGTATTACTAGAATTTAAAAGAGCGTCTACGTAAAGGAATCAAGCGGTTTTATAATGTTCAGTAAAATTCACTTATTTCGATAGGATACATTCCCGGAGAACTATCGAAAGGAATGCAGATCGTGACGTCAAAGTTGATAATGACTTCATATCGTATGAAGTTCAGACAAGTGACTTTCTACACATCAATGCGGGCAGCCTGAACATAGCCGCGGAGGCACATGAATAGAATTCCCTAACCAAGATGAGAGGAGGGCGGGGTTGGGCGGGGTTGGGCGGGGGGGGGGGGGGGAGGGGAGGGGGAAAGGAAATTATATAAAGAAAAACATACTGACCAAAAATAGCTGGAATCCAACGTTGAGGATGGCGATGTTGATCCGCGTCGACTTCAACCCATGGCTGCTGCTCTTCTTAGCTCTTCTTAGACTTCATCCTGTCGGCTTCATATTCAGATGCTCTAACCGCTGCCACCGGTGTGGCATCCGAAATTCACCGTTAAGTAGAAATTGAGAATAGATTAGAAACACGAATACAATTTAAGACACGATTAAGAGACAAAATTCAAAACGCCGCGTTCTCCATTTAGTCGCCTCTTACGAACAAGCAAGGAGCAGTGCTGAGGACTTATTCTTTGATACCCACCCCAGTCCACAGGGGTGGGGTAGCTGGAATCCAACGTTGAGGATGGCGATGTTGATCTGCGTCGACTTCAACCCATGGCTGCTGCTCTGCTTGGCTCTTCTTAGACTTCATCCTGACGGCTTCATATTCAAATGCTGCGCAACCACTGCCGCTGCGCAGCAATGAATATTTACCGGAGAGTAGAAATTGAGAATAGGTTAGAACATGAAATTTAAACAAAGTCCACGGAGGGGGGTGATTACTACTAGCCCTAACCTAAATTCTATTTCACTTACCAGACGCAGCAATGTTAAGGCTGTCCGAAGCTAAAATTTATATCGGAAAACGATACTGTTTTAATTATCAAAAAAAATACTTTAACAGGGCGATTTTCTTTAAATCTTTGTTACATTAATTAACAGCGATAATATATTTCATATAAATATTTTGTTTATTTGAAATATTGCCAAAACATTTTGCCCCATCATCGAAATTAGGCACATTTTTACTTTTTAAGCTCAATTTACACAAAATTGGGTAAATTGGTAGGTTTCCCCCAGCATGATTCACATTGGTACTTATTTTTACTCCCAGTTTCACTAGTCCCCAAACCATTACTTGATAAATAGTCATTTACCCAATACGAAGCTTTAAAACTGCTGATTTTTTCATATTAAGTTATGATAATATTGAATTTAGTATTACTAGAATTTAAAAGAGCGTCTATGTAAAGGAATCAAGCGGTTTTATAATGTTCAGTAAAATTCACTTATTTCGATAGGATACATTCCCGGAGAACTATCGAAAGGAATGCAGATCGTGACGTCAAAGTTGATAATGACTTCATATCGTATGAAGTTCAGACAAGTGACTTTCTACACATCAATGCGGGCAGCCTGAACATAGCCGCGGAGGCACATGAATAGAATTCCCTAACCAAGATGAGAGGAGGGCGGGGCGGGTGGGGTGGGGCAGGGGGGGGGGCGGGGAGGGGAGGGGGAAAGGAAATTATATAAAGAAAAACATACTGACCAAAAATAGCTGGAATCCAACGTTGAGGATGGCGATGTTGATCTGCGTCGACTTCAGCCCATGGCTGCTGCTCTTCTTAGCTCTTTTTAGACTTCATCCTGACAGCTTCATATTCAAATTCTGACTATTTAGATTTATGTCTCTTTGTCTGCAAAGTTTTGGAAGGATAACATCACTAATGATATTTTTGTTTGCGTTATAATTTGACTAATCCAAAATTTTTTGACAATCTTAACATCAATATGCATTGGCATTTGAGGCCACCAGTAAAGCAAAGTTATTTAAACTTTGACTTGAATATTACTTTTATATTCACAACATGTACTAAACCTTATACTGAATGTATTGAAATCTTCATTAAAAAATAGTTCAAACAATAAGTA
>JASWDR010000455.1:0-13464 GCA_033439105.1 Magallana nippona
AACTTTCTTTGGGCTGCCAGGTTCCCTTTGTTTTCCTCTGCATACTCTATAACTTGCAGCTTGAATCCAGCGGCGTAGGATCTTCTTCACTGTACTTGGGGTATGGTGACTGTGATACCCTGATGGCAGTGTGCCCTCCCCCCCTTTTAAGCAATTCAGCGGATTGAAATTTCCCCACTGTCAAAACACCGGGGACGTAAAACGATTAATAATTGATTCCTTTCTTTTATTATCCCTTGCTGATTGGTTTAAACAAAAACATGTAAAACTGTATTTGATTGATTGTTTGTTTTATAAACGATAATTTAATTGGACTTTTATTTTGTTCTAGTCTGTTCAATAGACGGAGAAAAAATTGTATTTAGACAAAATCATAAACATATATGTACCGATATTCCTAACATGTTTGATCTCAAGAATTTCAATTACATAAAATATATACTACTATCTGATCCAACTATAAAAGCTGGCTTAATTTTTAAATAATTTATGATCATATCATTACAGGACAATTGTTTATTGTTCATAGTAAATGCACTGGTGATCGCTATACGCAAATCAGTTTGACCATAATGCCTGGTGAGGTAAATTATAATTTAAGGTGTCCAATCTTTCGATGTCATTCTTAAATATTTATTTGCTATTTCACTAAAAATACAAACTTCGCACATTTATAATACCGGGAATTGCAATATTCGTTATATCACAGTCTTCCGTAATATTACTTTCTAACGGTTTATTTTTCTTTTTTTTTTACTATGCAACAATAGTTTCCTGGTTTCATACAAGAGCGCTTGGTTTATATAATGGATATGAAAAAAAGACATTCTTTTGATTTGGATTGTAAAGAAATTATCGCGTACATTTTATTATTTTTCACGATGTCATTACAAAAATTATCAACTTGACAACTATCGAACAATAGTTCAAACGGATGAAAAAAATCCAACCTCTCATAATAAACAATGGATAAAAGCAGTGGATTTGGTATTTTTCTGTTTGATTTTTTCAACTTTGAGCCGATGATAAGCCAATCCGGGGGATAAGCCGAGTCTCGCGCATCGGAGAAAAGAATATCAGCCTAAGCCCCGAAAAATAAGGTACTTTACAGGTAAGGTTAGCCTGTGATAAACTACATACCTTGCAGGTGACAGTCAGGTTCTTGTCAGCTGTGATGTTTCCTGACATGTCCTGTACCTCTACATGGAACACTGGTGCTGTGCCATTTTCAATGAGCATTTCTTCCTCTGGTTTAACATGCAAAACCTTGGGTAAACCTTGTAAAAATGGAAACAAATTCAGTATGCAACATGCAAAACCTTGGGTAAACCTTGTAAAAATGGAAACAAATTCAGTATGCAACATGCAAAACCTTGGGTAAACCTTGTTAAAATGGAAACAAATTCAGTATGCAACATGCAAAACCTTGGGTAAACCTTGTAAAAATGGAAACAAATTCAGTATGCAACTATGGCTTGTTTAACATCATAAGATGCTAATTATTTAATTCACAACTAAAGTCTGTCCCAAGATATTTATGCCACACATATTCTTAAATTATTCAATATTTATAAATACCTCTAGGTTCAAACGATGTTTAATCAATAGTATAAAAAAAATCCCAAGATTTCCCTATTGAAACGCCTCCTCTAGCTTGTCAGGTTTTAATACACGGCTAAAAATAAAAAATCTACGGGGATTTTGCATGGCAAAAGAGATGAAAGTACCTGGATGATAACGTTGAAAAATTGTGTGAGGTATTCCGAGTGACTTCTGAATGGAGAAAAGATGTAAACATTACCCATTATAAATCTCCATAAGAAATCTGTTTTCATTTCTGTGAATTTTTCAGAGTGAAAAATGATAATGTGTCAATATATATATCTTGGATATTTTCAATTTCATCAATTTCAATTGCACTTCTGTCACATGTATTTTTATTAAAAATCGTCCAAATGTTCTGCATAAATATCTTAGGACAGACTATAAACAATGTCTGAATGCCTTGTCAAAAATTCCAAATTCCAAATTCTGATACATGAAATATTTCATGCAGCTTATTCACTGCAGAACTTCGGAAACAGTACCAAGGATGAAATGACACCAAATGTAAAATAACCAACGCTAATGAAATATTTATACCTGGTAGGGACCTGAGTTTTAAAGCTTGAGCATCTTCTCTGAGCCCAGGGACTGTAATGGTAACCCCATAGCTCTGGAAGGGATCATGTGGACAATGAGAAAATATTTAAACCAAATCTACATCTGTGCTTAACAAACAAGTAGAGTAAATTTGATTGTCTTTTGATTCAAGAATAGATCACTAGCACTACTTACTCCAGTGTGCTTTTCACTGATGACTCCCTTAGCTACAATTCCTGTCAGGATCAGGCTTGTGCCCTTCACAAAAGTCTTCTCATACAAAATGTCTAGGTCTCTGAAATACCAAACAATCAATCTTGGCATGAAAATGTTAACTGAAGCAACAAAATCAAACAATTCATTTACATTTACTTGAAGCTCGGTACTCCCAACTCTGCCACATGTCTGCCTTGCTACAATGTACCGTATTTTTCGTACGATTCAACGATATTTTTTTTCTCTGAAGCAGAACACCCAACTTATCGTCCAGATCGACTTGTCTAAGGCTTGAGATCGGAAAATTTTCCAAAAATAGCATTAAAAATCTTGGTTTTAATCATTTAAAATTGGTTGTGTGATTGGATATTACCTTGTTGAAATCTTTGTTCATCTTTATTTATTGTCGTTTTCACTCATTTGTTAACATTAGTATACATAATAATACCAGTAATTTAAAAAAAATGGTCCATGTCTTTAATCAATTAAAAGTTTTACCACCGTTCCGTAATTTTAAACACATCGTCACATGGTATCCATATATTACTAGTGGGAAGATAACATTGCGCAGTAAAATTGAAACCAAATTCGAATGGAACAAATTATTGCGATAAGTCCTGGGAATGTTTAATTATAAGAGATATTTAATTACTAAATGTGTGTAAGTTGTATTAGTGTTCATCTTTTAATTGATAATTATCCTAGGTATTTTTGCATTTATTCACGGTAGGCTGACACTGATTGTGTTAATAATCATGCCCTACGGCTGAGATCTATATGTGTTCACTCATGGTTTTCAGAGAGTAAATGAATTAAATTGACTCTCTGAGTATATAAAGCGTACCATTTTACGGGTGTTTATATTTCACTGATTAATTATAGTCCAATTCTTCGATTGTTGTTAAATAAACATTGTAAAGAAACGTATGTATGTCGTATATCGTCATTATCAAGTCGTACAAATGATCGATCTATTTTTAACAGTGTCTAAGTAAAGCAATAATGTTTAACTGCATAACTGGACACAAAGTAAACAAGTAAAATCAAATCAAAATAATTGCTAATCT
This sequence comes from Magallana nippona, assembly GCA_033439105.1. Classification (NCBI taxonomy): domain Eukaryota; kingdom Metazoa; phylum Mollusca; class Bivalvia; order Ostreida; family Ostreidae; genus Magallana; species Magallana nippona. The sequence goes on from JASWDR010000455.1 coordinate 3,426, forward strand.
TCCTGCACTTGAGACCGCCCTTTGAAGTCCGACACAAGACAGGTGCATGCTTCTGACACCGGAAATTGTTAAACAAACATTGACCACACGCCGAGTCAACAGGTGGCTGGTTACGTAATGGCGAATACACTGGCGATAACTTGTTTGATGCAAGGAATAGTGGTCAGAGTGGATAAATATTTTAATACATGGAATAAAATATTTTTGACAACGTAAGTTTAGTTTACACTCTTACAACTTGTATAACATGCGATGTCGGGAATTGCATGCAAGCAATTTTATAGATGTTACCGGTATTTAAAAATACCATGCATAATTATAAACGTAATTGTTTAAATGTTAATCATTAATAATAATTGGTAGCAATATCGGGGATGTCCTTTGCATCATACACTGATTATGTTACCTGCAGTTTGATACGCCATTTTGAAGCGATTAGATCGACGTATCGTTCGAATCGACATATCTAAGGATTTTTTAAAATTTTTTGCTTAAAATGATCAATTCGACTTGTAGTCCACATCGACGAGTCGTCCGTAAAATATGGTATATGTATTGTACCTGGCCTGAATGGTAGGTGTGGATGTATACACAGGTTTTGTGATATTGTAGGCATCTCTAAACACCAGCATTATCTGAAATGGTTGTCCAATCCTGAATGGTCCCTCTAACATCCCTACTGTAAACTTCTCAGGTTCTGCCTCTGTTCAAAACATGAAATGAAGTTCCTTCTTTAGAGCAATTTTTTCTGCAATGTGCATGTAAATGTGCAAACATTGCATATCATACCTACATGTAAATGTAATTTTCATCTTAAGTTTTCTAGGACAAAAAAAATTCACAAGAAAAAAAGTAATAAATCAAGTCTCTGTCAAATACCCTTTTTGGAATACCTGTACTTCACTTTTGAACATGGTAAATGGGTACATGAGTGTGGAGATGTTAGGTACATGTGTGTGGAGATGTCCGGTACATGTGAGTGGAGATGTCAGGTACATGTGTGTGGAGATGTAAGGTACAAGAGTGTGGAGATGGTGGGTATAAGAGTGTGGAGATGGTGGGTACAAGAGTGTGGAGATGTCTGGTACATGTGTGTGGAGATGCTGGCTACAAGAGTGTGGAGATATCCGATACAAGAGTGTGGAGATGTCAAGTACATGTGTGTGGAGATGGTAGGTACAAGAGTGTGGAGATGTTGGCTACAAGAGTGTGGAGATGTCCGGTACATGTGTGGAGATGTTAGGTACAAGAGTGTGGAGATGTTGGGTACATGTGTGTGGAGCTGTTAGGTACAAGAGTGGTAGACTGACCTGTGATGGTGAACTTGATTTGGTGGGAGGGCAGACTCTTCCCTGCATAGATGGTGGAGCCACTTTTATTGAGCACTGCCTGTAGCCTCAGGGTGTGGGGACCTAGGTTATTGATGGTCTCTGTAATTAACCCAAAATCTCATATAATACAAGTAATACACTGTACAATTACATAAATTTTTCATACAATGCTATAGATGTAACAATTTCTCAATTATTATACCTTGCCATCTAAATTGTCAGAAAGTTGTATGTTTTAGTGTAGAATTCATTCATTTTTATGAGCAATTATAATATAGCTTGCCATCTCCAATGTTTAAATATAGATCTGTATTTGAGTTGAACTTACCCATCTTCCTGAACCAATATGGTCAGTTCTTGCCATGTTGACTGATGTGGGACACAATGGTCTGATCACCAGTTGAACCTTTTGGAATAAACAAAATCACAAAAAAATATTTTCTCATTAAATAGCATATTTTGTGAGGAGGTTAAATAGAACATTAACTCACTGTACCATATAACTTTTAACTCCACCAACAACTTTTTGTGAGAGGCATGGGCACTGGTTCCTGGGAGTTTCTGAATCTTTTTTCCTTTCCTGTTCTCAATTTCTATCTTCAAAGCCCCTAAAAATACACACAAAATTTTCATTGTGACAAACAGTCTGATTTAATCAATATATGAAAAGATGACAATGGGCCACATCACTCACCTGGTTACCCACAAGTGAATCTTTGTATCATTTATTTTTAAATTTGCTTTATTTCAAGGTAAGTCAGGAAGATAGATGGAGGGGTAAGAACAGCTTAAAAAGAATTTAATAACCCTAATCAGAAACTTGTATAAGTGTTGAATTCTCTTTGTGTCCCAAATTGATTTTGAAGATTTTATAGTTAATACATCTTACAACTAACTTCCAAATCAATTATCTCCCTTCAGAAGGAAGCATGGCCCTTAAGTTGAACAAACTTGAAAGTCCCTCACCAAAGAATGCATATAATAAAACTGTCTCTACGGGTCTGGAGAACAAGAGGCCTATGGGCTACATCCCTCACCTGAGCAAAACTATAGACATAAAATCAGCTTTATGGAGTCATATACAAAATATCTGGACAATGTAGTAGAACAGATCCTGTATAAAAAGATTGAAAATTTTTTCTCCAGATATTCTTAAGTAAAACATTGAACCCCTTTTGTAACAGAACGATTTCATAGTCATATCATACATTGAAAATAGCAGATCATAAACATTTGCTCATATATGTATATAAACCAACTTCAAACTTGAATCCCTTGTGGGGCCAAAGAATTGTCCAGGGGCCACAGTCTAAACAACTGAAAATCAATAATATTAAGTCAGGATGTTTGCATATAAGTAATACCATATATTATAACATTTGAGTTCTTGAGAATTTTTTAAAAAGTTTAAGTTTATTTTTTCTTGAACTTTCAACTCAGATAAGCAAAAAAGTGGCAATATGAAGAAATTTAACAGACCAGGCAGACTTGATCAGAAAAGAGGATACATACACAACAGAACATTGTGTCAATGCATTTCGATCTCAGGGACACTCAATATGTCCATACATTAATGAATTAATATATAAATTATTAAATTCCAACATGATATTAGGTTCTCCGACCCTCAGCTTCAAAGTATTTTTTATCATCATAACATGTTATTTGTCCTTCAAACTTTAAAAATGAAATTAAATGAAAATAAATTTATTGACATTATCCATGCATTTTACAAAGTTATTGCAAATTTGTGCACAATGGATATAATGGAATAAATATACAAGTTGAGATCAAATTTAAAAAAAAAATATTTGTACCAGTGCATCAGTGGCTTGAACCCTATATATTGTTGATCTGAGTGGAACTACTATTGGTAAGCCAAGCATTTTGGTGTATAAATGTTCATAATATAAACACTAGAAGACTAATTAAATTTGTCTTTATAAAAGTCAGGTTTATTGTACAAATAAAATAATCCGGATAATTTAGAGTTATCGAACATGGCTGATGATAGGAGATCATTAAGTGTAAGTATCTTTCTAAAACAAGTTTTACTATAGAATGGGAATCACTTTTCCTTGTGAAAGGAACCTTTGCATTGTTGAAAAGAAACAAAAACAAACCAATAGTTTTCCCAGCTGGCCTTTTCTCATTGGATCTGACTTCATCCCCTTCCGGCCAAGTGATGATCAGATTTGAAGGTAATCTGAAATAGAAAACCACCACTATGTATTTTCTTTAAATCCTACATTTACAATGTACATAAACAGAATTTTTCTATTTGATTGGTATCATAATGACAAAAGATGAAACGTATGTTATTTCTCCTGTGTTTTGCAAAGTTAACTTCGAATACAAGTAGTTCTATGGGTATGAATTTTTGCTGAGTTCTATGTATAATTCATCTTCCTTCTCATCTGACACATTCAAGTTTTAAAGTTAAAGATGTAAAGATGAAACACAAGTAATTATCTCTTGTTAAATAATATATTGCAAAGTTTCATGTACACTACACACATTTTTTTCAGCCAAAATTTGATCAAAAGTGGGAGGTGCATATTATACAAAGGAACAAAATTTCAACCCAATTTTTCAGAGTATTTCTGGATACAGAAATATGACTGCCAACTCCTTCATAATTTGCTGTTACAAGTACAATACATTTTTCATTCTACTTTTAAACCATAAAAGTTTTAAGAGAGCCTTTGTTATGACAGATACAGTCACCTCCGCTTAACCACAGTTTCAAGAGAGCCTTTGTTATGACAGATACATTGTGTCCCTAACTTGGACTCCTCCTCCTCCAGCAGACGTTTGACAGCAGCAGCACTACACAGTCTGTCTAGCCTGGAGAGAGGTAGTGTCCGCACCTCATTGTACAATGACTGGGGCTCCTGCTGGATCTCTATCTCACCACCTACATGTACGAAACATTCACATAAAGGATATAAGTATTATCTTGTAGTAATCATGTAACCAAAAAAATGTAAGTCCTCATATTTTATCATGCCTGGCCTGAATAATATAATGCAGATCATGTGTAATCTGTGAACCAAAGGACTGTTTACATCAAATACTTATATTTACATCTATAAACCTACTGAACAGCAAAAATGTTCATTTCTGTGTGAACTTTTAAAAGGTCAAGCGGTCATATTGATGATGTCACAGGGATCATCGCACAAGCTTATGCTTTTACTGTTACTTTATAACGACACAAAAACAATTTTACCTATAATTTTCAAAGTTTTGATTTTCTCAAACATCAAATTTTTTTCGAAGCCCTTTGGGGCGACAGAGTACATATCCTGGTGAACTTTTTAACCTTGTTATTTATTTCTTAAGTATAAGATTTATTAAAATAAGTCATTAAATTGAGTTTAATTGGACAGGCATGTGCTGCTCAAATAATTAATATGTTCTTAAACATCTTTTGTTGCCACATTTTTTTACAATCCTAATGGAATACTTCCTAGGGACAATAAAGAATAATGAGCATAAAATTTCATTCTTCCTCTCAAGTTTTTTGGGGAAAATAACTATAATAGGTTGTTATAGTGTACAGGTCAAACGTTGCATGTTAGGATAAAAAAATTGACATTTATCCAAATACAAGGTAAACTGCACAACAAAAGTACTATAAATAAACCCACCTGTTGCAAAAGTGTCTCCCTCATGCTCCCCATACAGGTAAAAGTTCTTTATAGTGCCAAGCAAAACAGGTGTAGTTCTCAGTATTTTTACCTGTAAAGAAAACAATCCTTCTTTACTAAACCTATTCTTAGGATCTATACATTACTCATACATTTGAACAATTACGTTATCTTGGTACACAGGTGAATGTACATGTACATGTATCTGTTCGTAACAGGCATTCCATCTTATTGTTTACCGGTATATATGGAAATGCAAATATACAATGAAGTGAGTGATTTTAGCAGGTTGCTTACTAATTAGGCAGTTAATACCAAAGCTTTATGCCATTTTGACTGAAAACTTTTAAACGGCATAATGCGATCAAAGAAATTTCTTCACTTATGTGATATTGCATCACAAGATGCAGTCAGTTAGCACCTACCATCTGTCCTACTTTAAACATCTTGTTGTCCCAGACCACACTCTTAAACTGACACCAGGGGCTCTGTCGCTGCTTGGGGAAGTCACTCCTCACCACCTGACCCCCAAATGTGAAATGTGAAATGGATCTGTTTGTCATGCTGCTCATGACAGTCCTTCAACCAGTTCAAAAACTCTTTCTCAATGGAAGTTCGCTTCTCCTGTGATACAATAAAAACAGCAATGATAGATTATATATCTATATATATAAGTTATATATATATATATTATAGATTATACATTTCAACATTTATTCAGCATTGTATTAATTTCTCTATTTTGTTACTTCTTTGAAAGAAAACTTCGTAATTTTCAGGGATCAACATTAACAGTTGTCCAATTGCCCAGGGCAAATAAAATCTCATTTCGAGCAATTGAAACTATGAACTTACTTGATCAGACAAATGAAACTTTGTAAACATAATAGAAAACTTTCACTAGCTTTGCATTTGGAAACCAGCTGTTTTAATTATACATGTAGATAAGTCATTTCTAATGTTCATTCCATTATCAAAATAAATTCTACTTGGCTTGCTAGTTGAAATAAATTACACCCTCAATCTCATTACTCTGTTACATTCTTTTAATAAAACTGTATATCATGATGTAGTTTTATCTCTTTGCTTACGTACAGAATGAAACAGATCAAATATATTTGTTATATGAACTGTCCTGATCATGATACATGTCGGTAGCAACGATTGCTCTTAGAATGGTTTCACAGCCTTCTCTATTAGTTCGATATCTCAAATGCTCTGATATCTCAAAGTTTTTAAACAGTCCAATCTAGTTCGCGATAACGAAGTTTGACTGTAATTTGATAGGGAAGAAGCATCTGTTGAAAATTTCACAAGGCATGCTATTAAAAGTAAAGGAGGTTTCATTGCTTATTGGCAGGCATAGTTTACAGGTATAGTATAAACTGACAGGGAACTGGTATGATAATTATGCCAAAAATGCTGGTCCATTGATGAATGAACACAGCATACCAAAATAAAAAGTATTCGGTCATTATATTTGTGAGTTACTCAAATAACATTAATGAATGTGGTGATGTGTTCCTAATGTTCGGGCTAACAACTTTTACATTCGGGCAAGTCGGAATTTGAGGTGGATTGTCTATCCTTGATTTTTTAAAACTTACTTGTCCATTAATTATCCTGCTAAATATGGTGCTTTTATCTCGTAGCCTCATCTCAAGGTCAAGAAAGGTCAACTTATTGGTGCTGACTTGGAAGTGGTCGTTGGTAAACAGAACCCCAGACATTCTGAAACAATCATATCATATTCAAATACAATGTACAAGTATTGCAAATTGGAAAAAAAAAATCTCATCAATTTTACACATAGATCAAGCTACAAACCTATTATAACACTCTATGGCAATATTTTCACTCTTTTTCGGCTCAGAGCACCACTCAAATCTACAAAATATACTCCCACTTGAAAACAAAAAGCTATGCAAATTGAGCATAAAAGTTAAACTTATGTTCCTGTTTTCATATACAGTCTAGACTGTCTTATGTGACCATCCACGGGACCAATAGAAAAAGTCACATAAGACAGGGAGTCACATAACGCAGTCCAAGACTGACTTCACAATCTTTTTAGCTTCCTTTTGGCTATCAATAATACTTATTGGTACCAAATAGTTAATTTATATATTCTTTTACCTATAAACTAGTTTTTGGTACACTGAAATTCAAATTTCATCATCTTTAAAAAAGATTTTTTTTTTATTTTGTACTGAATCAATAAAAGGGCAGCATATTAGTAAATTCAGTATGTTTTTGTTTCCAACAATTGGACTCTGGCAGTATGTTTTATAGTTTTGTACTTGTATTAATAATGACTTAATTTTGGAAGAATTTTTGACAAACAAGTAAAATTATGTTAACTACATTTCTGCATCATAACAATATATGATGTTTTCTTTATGATGTTTCCGTTCTTCAAGTAACAATAAACAGCTTTAACCATGTTAACCATGCACAGGGCGAAAAACCATCTTTAAGCAAGTCCTTAAAGGTGGCTTAAAGGTGGCGTAAAGGTGGCTTAAAAGATATACGATCTTTAAGCCACCTTTAAGTCACCTTTAAGCAAGAGTTTATAGGTCCTCAATGTCCAAACATCTTTAAGCCACCTTTAAGTCACCTTTAAGCAAGAGCTTATAGGTCCTTAATGTCCAAACTTCTTTAAGCCACCTTTAAGTGGCATTTACGCTCCCTTTAAGTTATCTTTACACCCTCTTTAAGTTCCCTTTAAGTTAACTTAAGATATGTATTTTTTTTAAATTTTAATTATTAGGGTCTTCCGTTTCAACGGAAGACCCTATTAATTTCGTAAGGTTTCTTTTTCTCTATTTTTCACTATTATTATTATTCTTTTTTTTCTTAACATTTTTCTTTAAACTCAAATATCTCAGACATGGTACAACGGATTTTTATGAAATTTTGATAGGTAATTAAGAATATCAAGATCTTTTAACAAGTACATTTTCGTTGATGAAGTCACTTCCGGTCGGCCGATATATTTGTTTATCTTTTTTTAAAAAGTGATTTTGTCCTACCTTTTTCTCAAAAACGATTAAGGATAGAAAATTGAAAATTTCAGGAATGATAGATTTTTGAATTCTTAGATGCCATCAGGTACAAACATGATCGTCCGTCACTTCCGGTCCACGCAAACGGCATTTTTCGAAAAATTGCGTTTTAAAAATTTTTCAAATTTAAAGATTTGGATTTTTTTTCATTAAAATATATTCTAAACGTATCTAATTTTAATATGAACAGGTCGTCCGTCACTTCCGGTCGTCACCGGAAGTGATTCCAAAATTTCGATTTTTGAAATTTTGAAACACATTCATTCTGTAGACATTTATGTGCTTAATACAAAACTGAAAACCGTTTTAAAATCGGACTATGCATTGCAGAGATTTTGCAGTTTAAAAATGACCTTTTCCGGAAATCTTAATTTTGCAATGCAGGTCTTAAAATCAGCCTAAAAGAAAATTAATATACCAATTCGTACTAAATCTGATTCGGAAAATTGTTAATTCGTACCTTATAATTAGGTCGTCCTTTACATTTCCGGGTTTTGTTAAGTCGTACATAAAATCATTCGGGCTTTTAGTTAAGGCGTTTCATTAGATTTTTGGATTATTATAAAATCATTGTATTTGAAATGGTTTTACCTAATTAGATGAATTTGAATTTAAGATTTAAAATAATGTCAACATATTAATTTAACTCTGTCATTAATTCATAATCAAACGGAAGACCCACTCGTTGCTCGCAACGAGATCCTGTCTAGTTTCTAGGTCTAATTCTAGATCTGCTATAGATACATATGTTAAAGATGAAAAGACTCTTAACTGCCTTTGTTATATCGGGCGGGATATTGATGCTTTGTTTGTCTAGACACGGTTTTATTCGTTTGTGTATATCTAATTAAAGTCTATTGTTTGTTTAACTTGAGAAAACCCCTGGAACTAGTACTAACACAGAATATACAAGATATACACAACAGGTGTGTCTTGTGCCCAGGTGCACGTCAGGGTTCCTAAAGGTGTTGAAATCGTAGTATGTACGTGTATACGACAAGTCCATTGAATTAAAGTTTTATTTACATTTGTAATTAATTCTCAAAATATTATTCCCTTACCCTGGGTTTTAAAAATATTACATCTACAAATCAAAGATACATGTGTGCAAGAGTAAAATTTAGAGGCCAATCAATTACAATAATCATGAATGGGGGTTAATTATTTAAATATACATTGTATTTATAATATAATATGTCACATACCAGGCCTGGTACATCATATGTACATGTATATGTATATATCATTAATTTTGCAATTGCCACATGCTGAAAATAGTACGTCACTGGTAATTGGTGATATATTGTTTGTTATAGAATTGATAGTTTAAAAGTCAGGTATACAATTAAATATTTAAACATAACTTAATCAGTTATTCTACATCTGTTGTAAATGAATAATTATCAATATTATTAAAATTATTACATGCTGGAACTACGCCGTGATAATGAAAACCGGTAAATTACATAGAACTATTTCCCTTATAGTTTCAATGCATTTTTAAAAAAAAAATAGTTTCATCTTCTTCCTTGCATTTCATAGTTATGAATTAGGTGAACGTGTATCTAAAACATTTAAATTTATTGAACTTAGTACTAAGTCTAGCAAGCCGAACAGTTTCCAATAGACCAATCCACACTTTACAAAAGTTATGTCCCTTGGCCGCCATCTTTGGGGAAAAACCCATATATATCTCACAGTAGCCTTTGCAGTTTAGAGGGTTGTAACTTCGTCTTTTGACATTAGAAATCCGTTTTCGCTGTGAATTTTGACTGCCCCAAGTTGGGGCAACCCACACATCGAAGGATTGAATTAAAATCCAAGAGATTTCTTCACAGGACGCCCAAATATTTACATTGTTGCATAAAGAAGGGAAAAGTTGGTTTTTCCCTTTTGATCTTTGGGATGACCCCACAAAGGGGAACAACTTTTGCAAAGTGTGGATTGGACTATATATTGGAATATATATTTTGTTCACTGAAGACCATGC
>JASWDR010000456.1:0-47500 GCA_033439105.1 Magallana nippona
GTAGATTTCAGCCCTGTTAGTTTCTATTGAGCTATGAATCACGATCGGTTTTCATAAGAAATAGAATAAATACTTCTAAATTATGACTTTTTGCTAATAAACTAAAAAATGCCTGCATCAGAGTAACTGCTTACATCTTGGTATTTCAACAAGTGTTATATTAAGTCCGTAATGTATAGTTGAATTTTACCAAATAAGTAATTAAGTTGAGATAAAACTCTTAATTTGGAATTCTGGGAAGGAATTACTAGACAGTCCGTGTAAGAGAAATTCGAAGAAGTTATGAATCGAAACTGCTCAGTTTCTAGGTCAAACCGCGCATCGTCGCATTGTACAGTTTACATCGCTACACATTTGTCTGCTCACAGCAGAGACATAAAAATAAATGTACACCCGCATATTATTATTATTGACCTGGAAACCATTTATATCTTGTATTTTTATAGATTGTGTAGTCTCTTGTAACCTAAAATTTATATTCCACTCGGCACTGGCTGACTTTTTTAGCTCTTTGCTAGCGCTCTCGCGCTAGCAACTACGTTAGACATTTTTACTGAAATACGCATGCTCGACTTCACGTTAGGGTATTCTGGGAATACTACTGTAGATAAACTGTACCATGTCAATTTCGTTTTATCATCTACAACAGTGGTTTAGGTATTCTATGCCAAGTTATTTCTAAAATTATAATAAATAGCGAGTTTTCTTAGTTACCTTCAAGCTCCGATACGTTTTCCGAGCTTGTCGAGAAGGCCCGAGAATATACGAATCTTGTTACAAAATAGTACCATTTGTTCTACTGGTCTCTTATTTTTCACCTCAAAATTGAAATTACAGTAAATACAGATTGATTTAAGCGCAGTTAATGAGCTATGAGCTATGTCTTTATCGATGTGAAGCCAACTCAAGATTCGCCATTTTAATTGAGAGCCTCCCCCTCCCCCCTTCCATCGAATCCTCAACACCACTGTGTCTTTCTATTAATGATAAATCGATTCAGAAAATTAAACCAATGGTTTAAAAATCTACTTTTGTGTTATATGATGGCTACAGCGCTAGCTCATCAATCTTTTTAAAAGATATGCTTGTAAAAAAGCTAACCTTGTTACAATAAATTAAAAACCTACTTTCACTTTCGATAAACAAGCTCGAAATAGCAAACACCGAGAGTGAAGTGGTGGACACGCTTTGGCGGATCCAAGTCAATGGGAGTTAGCATCAAAATATATACTTGCAATTAAATAATATTGAATGATTACGTAAACAATGAATAAAGTTATAAGGAACTTGGATTATGCATAGAAGTTAAGATTTGACAAATGTTGAATAAATGAAATAAGGCAATTCGTTTCTTGAATGCACGATTTTAGGCCACTCAAAATTAATTCTATGTTTAACGTCACTTCAAAATACCAAACCTACGAGGGAGGCCGATAAAATTGAAACAAACAACATTTTCAAACAAATAATTTTCATTCATTTACATTAATACATGTACAAATAAAGTGAGTATTCAAATTACATATAGTTCATGTCTTTTATAGCGATATTTCCTGATAATCCCATTGAGTATCTGATTGTTAGTCCATAATGTGCTCTAAACATTTCGAATTTCTACAGATTACAGTATTTAAGTGTAATCAAACTGGAAAAAATCAAATTAAAATAGGGGTTTGCTTGGGTTTTTTCAATTATTGTGGCAATTATTGTCACATTGACAGCTTTTCTTTTGTTTCATAAATAATGTGTACAATTGATCTGCAAAAGAACAACTTCCTATCTTGAAAACTGTAGGAGGAGTTACCCGTACAATAAGGGTACCCTATTGGCAGCCACCCGCCCGCCATTTTCACCATTTCAATAACCGGATTTTTCCTTTGGAAAACCCGGTTAAAAAATACCAGCTGTTGAACTTTTTTTGGCAAAATATTGCATATAGGGTAACCCTATTGTACAGATAACTACTCTTACAGTTTTCAAGATAGTAGCTTGTTCTTTTGCAGATCAATTGTACACATATCAGAGGTGTGCATATTGCTAGGATTTTAATTTCTGATTATTTATGAAAAAATACCAGCTATTGAACTTATTTTTGGCAAAAATATTGCATATAGAGTACCTCATTTCTCAGGATAGGTAGTATTTATCAATTCAGGGTTGACAAATGGATTATGGGTACTGTTCACACAAAAGAAAACCCAGTTTGCTGTTACATTAACAGCTTTTCTCTTGTAATTACATTTGTGTTCTAATCTATTCTCAATTTCTATTTACCGGTGAATATTAGATGGAACCCCCTTGGCAATGGCTGGAGCATCTGAATATGAAGCTGTCAGGATGAAGTCCAAGGAGAGGAGTAGCCACGGGTCAAATTCAATGCTTATCACTACCACCATCATCAACGTTGGATTCAAGCTATTTTTGGTTAGTATAATTTTTGTATATAATTTTCACCCTCCCCTCCCCCTCCCCTCCCCCACCCCACCCCCACCCCACCCCCACCCCACCCCCTCCCCTTCTCCCGTCTTGGTTAGGGAATTCTATTCAGGAGCCTTTGTGCATTTTGGAGATGATGTAATGGGTTAATGAATAGAATTTAGGTTAGGGCTAGTAGTATTATCCCCTGTGAACTTAGTAAATACTAAGTCCACAGCATCAATCCCCTTTATTACCTGCCATAAGCAGGGACTCATTGGGAAGGTAATTTGTTTCCGGTCTTGAGTTGTTTTAATTTCATGTTCTAATCTGTTCTCAATTTGTACTTTCTGGAAAATATTCAATGCTGCCTCGTGGCAGCATTTGAATATGAAGCTATCAGGATGAAGTCCAAGGAGAGGAGCAGCCATGGGTCAAAGTCGACGATGGACAATGTTGGATTCCAGCTACCCCACCCCTGGGGACTGGGTAGGTATCGAAGAATAAGTCCTCAGTACCCCCTTGCTTGTTGTAAAAGGCAACTATATGGGGAGCATGGTGTTTTGAATTTCGTCTCTTAAACTTGGTTTTTAATACGTTCGTGTTTTAATCTATTTTCTATTTCTATTTACCTGTGAATATTAGATGGTACCCGGTGGCAACGGCTGGAGCATCTGAATATCCAGCCATCAGGATGAAGTTCAAGGAGAGGAGCAGCCATAGATCAAAGTCACCTTTGATCAACACCACCATCATCAACGTTGGATTCCAGCTACCCCAACCTTGGGGAGTGGGTAGGTATCAAAGAATAAGTCCTCAGTACCCCCTTACTTGTTGTAAAAGGCAACTATATGGGGAGCATGGTGTTTTGAATTTTGTCTCTTAAACTTGGTTTTTAAGTACATTCATGTTTTAATCTATTTTCAATTTCTATTTACTGGTGAATATTAGATGGTACCCGGTGGCAACGGCTGGAGCATCTGAATATCTAGCCATCGGGATGAAGTCCAAGGAGAGGAGCAGCCATGGGTCAAAGTCGACGATGGACAACGTTGGATTCCAGCTACCCCACCCCTGGGGACTGGGTAGGTATCAAAGAATAAGTCATCAGTACCCCCTTGCTTGTTGTAAAAGGCAACTAAAATTGTAGCGTGGTATTTTGTATTTTGTCTCTTAAACTTTTTTTTTAAGTACATTCGTGTTTTAATCTATTTTCAATTTCTATTTACCGGTGAATATTAGATGGAACCCCAGTGTAAACGGCTGTACGATATGAATATCAAGCCATCTGGATGGAGTCCAAGGAGAGGAGCAGCATTGGGTCAAAGTCGACGCTGATGAACACCGCCATCATCAACGTTTGATTCCAGCTACCCCACCCTTGGGAACTGGGTAGGTATCAAAGAATAAGTTTTAAGTAACCCATAACTTGGTTTTTAAGTACATTTGTGTTTTAATCTATTTTCAATTCCTATTTACTGGTGAATTTTAGATGGTACCCTGGTGGCAACGGATGGAGCATCTGAATATAAAGCCATCAGGATGAAGTCCAAGGAGAGGAGCAGCCATGGGTCAAAGTCGATGATGGACAACGTTGGATTCCAGCTACCCCACCCCTGGGGACTGGGTAGGTAGCAAAGAATAAGTCCTCAGTACCCCCTTGCTTGTTGTAAATGGCAACTAAATCGGGAGCATGGTGTTTTGAAATTTGTCTCTTAAACTTGGTTTTTAGGTACATTCGTGTTTTAATGTATTTTCCATTTCTATTTACCGGGGAATATTAGATGGTACCCTGGTGGCAACGACTGGAGCATCTGCATATCATGTCGTCAGGATGAAGTCCAAGGAGAGGAGCAGACATAGGTCAAAGTCGACGCTGATCAACACCGCCATCGTCTACGTTGGATTCAAGCTATTTTTGGTTGGTATGTTTTTTGTATATCATTTTCCTGTTCTAATCTGTTTTCAATTTGTACTTTCTGGTAAATATTCAATGCTGCCTCGTGGCAGCATTTGAATATGTAGCCATCAGGATGCAGTCCAAGGAGAGGAGCAGCCATGGGTCAAAGTCGACGATGGACAACGTTGGATTCCAGCTACCCAACCCCTGGGGACTTGGTAGGTATCGAAGAATAAGTCCTCAGTACCCCCTTGCTTGTTGTAAATGGCAACTAAAAGGGGAGCATGGTGTTTTAAATTTTGTCTCTTAAACTTTTTTTTTAAGTACTTTTGTGTTTTAATCTATTTTCAATTTCTATTTACCGGTGAATATTAGAAGGTACCCGGTGGCAAACGGCTGGAGCATCTGAATATCAAGCCATCAGGATGAAGTCCAAGAAGAGGAGCAGCCATGGGTCCAAGTCGACGCTGCTCAACACCTCCATCATCAACGTTGGATTCCAGCTACCCCACCCCTGGGGACTGGGTAGGTATCAAAGAATAAGTCATCAGTACCCCCTTCTTGTTGTAAAAGGCAACTATATGGGGAGCATGGTGTTTTGAATTTTGTCTCTTAAACTTGGTTTTTAAGTACATTCATGTTTTAATCTATTTTCAATTTCTATTTACCGGTGAATATTAGTTGGTACCCGGTGGCAACGGCTGGAGCATCTGAATATCTAGCCATCAGGATGAAGTTCAAGGAGAGGAGCAGCCATGAGTCAAAGTCGACGATGGAGAACGTTGGATTCCAGCTACCCCACCCCTGGGGACTGGGTAGGTATCAAAGAATAAGTCATCAGTACCCCCTTGCTTGTTGTAAAAGGCAACTAAAAGGGTAGCGTGGTATTTTGTATTTTGTCTCTTAAACTTTTTTTTTAAGTACATTCGTGTTTTAATCTATTTTCAATTTCTATTTACCGGTGAATATTAGATGGTACCCCAGTGTAAACGGCTGTACGATATGAATATCAAGCCATCTGGATGGAGTCCAAGGAGAGGAGCAGCATTGGGTCAAAGTCGACGCTGATGAACACCGCCATCATCAACGTTTGATTCCAGCTACCCCACCCTTGGGAACTGGGTAGGTATCAAAGAATAAGTTTTAAGTAACCCATAACTTGGTTTTTAAGTACATTTGTGTTTTAATCTATTTTCAATTCCTATTTACTGGTGAATTTTAGATGGTACCCTGGTGGCAACGGATGGAGCATCTGAATATAAAGCCATCAGGATGAAGTCCAAGGAGAGGAGCAGCCATGGGTCAAAGTCGACGATGGACAACGTTGGATTCCAGCTACCCCACCCCTGGGGACTGGGTAGGTATCAAAGAATAAGTCCTCAGTACCCCCTTGCTTGTTGTAAATGGCAACTAAATCCGGAGCATGGTGTTTTGAAATTTGTCTCTTAAACTTGGTTTTTAGGTACATTCGTGTTTTAATGTATTTTCCATTTCTATTTACCGGGGAATATTAGATGGTACCCTGGTGGCAACGACTGGAGCATCTGCATATCATGTCGTCAGGATGAAGTCCAAGGAGAGGAGCAGACATAGGTCAAAGTCGACGCTGATCAACACCGCCATCATCTACGTTGGATTCAAGCTATTTTTGGTTGGTATGTTTTTTGTATATCATTTTCCTGTTCTAATCTGTTTTCAATTTGTACTCTCTGGTAAATATTCAATGCTGCCTCTTGGCAGCCTTTGAATATGTAGCCATCAGGATGCAGTCCAAGGAGAGGAGCAGCCATGGGTCAAAGTCGACGATGGACAACGTTGGATTCCAGCTACCCCACCCCTGGGAACTTGGTAGGTATCAAAGAATAAGTCCTCAGTACCCCCTTGCTTGTTGTAAAAGGCAACTAAAAGGGGAGCATGGTGTTTTGAATTTTGTCTCTTAAACTTTTTTTTTAAGTACTTTTGTGTTTTAATCTATTTTCAATTTCTATTTACCGGTGAATATTCGAAGGTACCCGGTGGCAACGGCTGGAGCATCTGAATATCAAGCCATCAGGATGAAGTCCAAGAAGAGGAGCAGCCATGGGTCCAAGTCGACGCTGCTCATCACCTCCATCATCAATGTTGGATTCCAGCTACCCAACCCCTGGAGAGAGGGTAGGTTTCAAAGAATAAGTCATCAGTACCCCCTTCTTGTTGTAAAAGGCAACTATATGGGGAACATGGTGTTTTGAATTTTGTCTTTCTAACTTGGTTTTTAAGTACATTTCTGTTTTTATCTATTTTTAATTTCTATTTACCGGGGAATATAAGATGGTACCCCGGTGGCAACGGCTGTAGCATCTGATTATCAAGCCATCTGGATGAAGTCCAAAGAGAGGAGCAGCCATGGATCAAAGTCGTCGATGGACAATGTTGGATTCCAGCTACCCCATCCTTGGGGACTGGGTGGGTATCAAAGAATGTACTCAGCACCCACTTGCTTGTCATAAAAGGCAACTAAATAGGGAGCATGGTGTTTTGAATTTTGTCTCTTTAACTTGTTTTTAATTACATTTGTGTTCTAATCTATTTTCAATTTCTACTTCCTGGTGATAATTAGATGGTACCCCGGTGGAAATGGCTGGAGCATCTGAATATCAAGCCATCAGGATGAAGTCCATGGAGAGGAGCAGCCATGGGTCGAAGTCAACGCTGATCAACACCGTCATCATCAACGTTAGATTCAACTATTTTTGGTTAGTATATTTTTTGTATATAATTTCCCCCCCCCCTCCCCCTCCCCCCTCCCCTCCCCCACCCCACCCCACCCCACCCCACCCCACCCCCTTCTCCCGTCTTGGTTAGGGAATTCTATTCAGGAGCCTTTTTGCATTTTGGAGATGATGTAATGGGTTACTGAATAGAATTTAGGTTAGGGCTAGTAGTATTATCCCCTGTGAACTTAGTAAATATTAAGTCCACAGCATCAATCCCCTTCATTACCTGCCATAAGCAGGGACTCATTGGGAAGGTAATTTGTTTCCGGTCTTGAGTTGTTTTAATTTCATGTTCTAATCTGTTCTCAATTTGTACTTTCTGGAAAATATTCAATGCTGCCTCGTGGCAGCATTTGAATATGAAGCTATCAGGATGAAGTCCAAGGAGAGGAGCAGCCATGGGTCAAGGTCGACGATGGACAACGTTGGATTCCAGCTACCCCATCCCTGGGGACTGGGTAAGTATCAAAGAATAAGTCCTTAGTACCCCCTTGCTTGTTGTAAAAGGCAACTATATTGGGAGCATGGTGTTTTGAATTTCGTCTCTTAACCTTGGTTTTTAAGTACATTCGTGTTTTAATCTATTTTCAATTTTTATTTACCTGTGAATATTAGATGGTACCCGGTGGCAAACGGCTGGAGCATCTGAATATCAAGCCATCAGGATGAAGTCCAAGAAGAGGAGCAGCCATGGGTCAAAGTCGACGCTGCTCAACACCGCCATCATCAACGTTGGATTCCAGCTACCCCACCCCTGGGGACTGGGTAGGTATCAAAGAATATGTCCTCAGTACCCCCTTACTTGTTGTAAACGGCAACTAAATGAGGAGCATGGTGTTTTGAATTTTGTCTCTTAAACTTGGTTTTTAAGTACATTCATGTTTTAATCTATTTTCAATTTCTATTTACCACTGAATATTAGATGTTACCCTGGTGGCAACGGCTGGAGCATCTGAATATCAAGCCATCAGGATGAAGTCCAAGGAGAGGAGCAGCCATGGGTCAAAGTCGACGATGGAGAACGTTGGATTCCAGCTACCCCACCCCTGGGGACTGGGTAGGTATCGAAGAATAAGTCCTCAGTACCCCCTTGCTTGTTGTAAATGGCAACTAAATCGGGAGCATGGTGTTTTGAAGTTTGTCTCTTAAACTTGGTTTTTAAGTACATTCGTTTTTTAATGTATTTTCCATTTCTATTTACCGGGGAATATTAGATGGTACCCCAGTGTAAAAGGCTGTACGATATGAATATCAAGCCATCTGGATGGAGTCCAAGGAGAGGAGCAGCATTGGGTCAAAGTCGACGCTGATGAACGCCGCCATCATCAACGTTTGATTCCAGCTACCCCACCCTTGGGAACTGGGTAGGAATCAAAGAATAAGTTTTAAGTTACCCATAACTTGGTTTTTAAGTACATTTGTGTTTTAATCTATTTTCAATTCCTATTTACCGGTGAATTTTAGATGGTACCCTGGTGGCAACGGATGGAGCATCTGAATATAAAGCCATCAGGATGAAGTCCATGGAGAGGAGCAGCCATGGGTCAAAGTCGACGATGGACAACGTTGGATTCCAGCTACCCCACCCCTGGGGACTGGGTAGGTATCAAAGAATAAGTCCTCAGTACCCCCTTGCTTGTTGTAAATGGCAACTAAATCGGGAGCATGGTGTTTTGAAATTTGTCTCTTAAACTTGGTTTTTAAGTACATTCATGTTTTAATGTATTTTCCATTTCTATTTACCGGGGAATATTAGATAGTACCCTGGTGGCAACGACTGGAGCATCTGCATATCATGTCGTCAGGATGAAGTCCAAGGAGAGGAGCAGACATAGGTCAAAGTCGACGCTGATCAACACCGCCATCATCTGCGTTGGATTCAAGCTATTTTTGGTTGGTATGTTTTTTGTATATCATTTTCCTGTTCTAATCTGTTTTCAATTTGTACTTTCTGGTAAATATTCAATGCTGCCTCGTGGCAGCATTTGAATATGTAGCCATCAGGATGCAGTCCAAGGAGAGGAGCAGCCATGGGTCAAAGTCGACGATGGACAACGTTGGATTCCAGCTACCCAACCCCTGGGGACTTGGTAGGTATCGAAGAATAAGTCCTCAGTACCCCCTTGCTTGTTGTAAATGGCAACTAAAAGGGGAGCATGGTGTTTTGAATTTTGTCTCTTAAACTTTTTTTTTAAGTACTTTTGTGTTTTAATCTATTTTCAATTTCTATTTACCGGTGAATATTAGAAGGTACCCGGTGGCAACGGCTGGAGCATCTGAATATCAAGCCATCAGGATGAAGTCCAAGAAGAGGAGCAGCCATGGGTCCAAGTCGACGCTGCTCATCACCTCCATCATCAATGTTGGATTCCAGCTACCCAACCCCTGGAGAGAGGGTAGGTTTCAAAGAATAAGTCATCAGTACCCCCTTCTTGTTGTAAAAGGCAACTATATGGGGAACATGGTGTTTTGAATTTTGTCTTTCTAATTTGGTTTTTAAGTACATTTCTGTTTTTATCTATTTTCAATTTCTATTTACCAGGGAATATAAGATGGTACCCCGGTGGCAACGGCTGTAGCATCTGATTATCAAGCCATCTGGATGAAGTCCAAAGAGAGGAGCAGCCATGGATCAAAGTCGTCGATGGACAATGTTGGATTCCAGCTACCCCATCCCTGGGGACTAGGTGGGTATCAAAGAATGTACTCAGCACCCACTTGCTTGTCATAAAAGGCAACTAAATGGGGAGCATGGTGTTTTGAATTTTGTCTCTTAAACTTGTTTTTAATTACATTTGTGTTCTAATCTATTTTCAATTTCTACTTCCTGGTGATAATTAGATGGTACCCTGGTGGAAATGGCTGGAGCATCTGAATATCAAGCCATCAGGATGAAGTCCATGGAGAGGAGCAGCCATGGGTCGAAGTCAACGCTGATCAACACCGCCATCATCAACGTTAGATTCAACTATTTTTGGTTAGTATATTTTTTGTATATAATTTCCCCCCCCCTTCCCCTCCCCCCTCCCCTCCCCCACCCCACCCCACCCCTTACCCTTCTCCCGTCTTGGTTAGGGAATTCTATTCAGGAGCCTTTTTGCATTTTGGAGATGATGTAATGGGTTAATGAATAGAATTTAGGTTAGGGCTAGTAGTATTATCCCCTGTGAACTTAGTAAATATTAAGTCCACAGCATCAATCCCCTTCATTACCTGCCATAAGCAGGGACTCATTTGGAAGGTAATTTGTTTCCGGTCTTGAGTTGTTTTAATTTCATGTTCTAATCTGTTCTCAATTTGTACTTTCTGGAAAATATTCAATGCTGCCTCATGGCAGCATTTGAATATGAAGCTATCAGGATGAAGTCCAAGGAGAGGAGCAGCCATGGGTCAAGGTCGACGATGGACAACGTTGGATTCCAGCTACCCCATCCCTGGGGACTGGGTAGGTATCAAAGAATATGTCCTCAGTACCCCCTTGCTTGTTGTAAACGGTAACTAAATGAGGAGCATGGTGTTTTGAATTTTGTCTCTTAAACTTGGTTTTTAAGTACATTCATGTTTTAATCTATTTTCAATTTCTATTTACCACTGAATATTAGATGGTACCCTGGTGGCAACGGCTGGAGCATCTGAATATCAAGCCATCAGGATGAAGTCCAAGGAGAGGAGCAGCCATGGGTCAAAGTCGACGATGAAGAACGTTGGATTCCAGCTACCCCACCCCTGGGGACTGGGTAGGTATCGAAGAATAAGTCCTCAGTACCCCCTTGCTTGTTGTAAATGGCAACTAAATCGGGAGCATGGTGTTTTGAAGTTTGTCTCTTAAACTTGGTTTTTAAGTACATTCGTGTTTTAATGTATTTTCCATTTCTATTTACCGGGGAATATTAGATGGTACCCCAGTGTAAAAGGCTGTACGATATGAATATCAAGCCATCAGGATGGAGTCCAAGGAGAGGAGCAGCATTGGGTCAAAGTCAACGCTGATGAACGCCGCCATCATCAACGTTGGATTCCAGCTACCCCACCCTTGGGAACTGGGTAGGAATCAAAGAATAAGTTTTAAGTTACCCATAACTTGGTTTTTAAGTACATTTGTGTTTTAATCTATTTTCAATTCCTATTTACCGGTGAATTTTAGATGGTACCCTGGTGGCAACGGGTGGAGCATCTGAATATAAAGCCATCAGGATGAAGTCCATGGAGAGGAGCAGCCATGGGTCAAAGTCGACGATGGACAACGTTGGATTCCAGCTACCCCACCCCTGGGGACTGGGTAGGTATCAAAGAATAAGTCATCAGTACCCCCTTGCTTGTTGTAAAAGGCAACTAAAAGGGGAGCATGGTGTTTTGAATTTTGTCTCTTAAACTTGGTTTTTAAGTACATTCATGTTTTAATCTATTTTCAATTTCTATTTACCACTGAATATTAGATGGTACCCTGGTGGCAACGGCTGGAGCATCTGAATATCAAGTCGTCAGGATGAAGTCCAAAGAGAGGAGCAGCCATTGGTCAAAGTCGACGATGGACAACATTGGATTCCAGCTACCCCACCCCTGAGGATTGGGTAGGTATCGAAGAATAAGTCCTCAGTACCCCCTTGTTTGTTGTAAAAGGCAACTATATGGGGAGCATGGTGTTTTGAATTTTGTCTCTTTAACTTGGTTTTTAAGTACATTTCTGTTTTAATCTATTTTCAATTTCTATTTACCGGTGAATATAAGATGGTACCCCGGTGGCAACGGCTGTAGCATCTGATTATCAAGCCATCTGGATGAAGTCCAAAGAGAGGAGCAGCCATGGATCAAAGTCGACGATGGACAATGTTGGATTCCAGCTACCCCATCCCTGGGGACTGGGTGGGTATCAAAGAATGTACTCAGCACCCACTTGCTTGTCATAAAAGGCAACTAAATGGGGAGCATGGTGTTTTGAATTTTGTCTCTTAAACTTGTTTTTAATTACATTTGTGTTCTAATCTATTTTCAATTTCTACTTCCTGGTGATAATTAGATGGTACCCCGGTGGAAATGGCTGGAGCATCTGAATATCAAGCCATCAGGATGAAGTCCATGGAGAGGAGCAGCCATGGGTCGAAGTCAACACTGATCAACACCGCCATCATCAACGTTAGATTCAACTATTTTTGGTTAGTATATTTTTTGTATATAATTTCCCCCCCTTCCCCTCCCCCCCTCCCCTCCCCCACCCCACCCCACCCCACCCCTTCCCCTTCTCCCGTCTTGGTTAGGGAATTCTATTCAGGAGCCTTTTTGCATTTTGGAGATGATGTAATGGGTTAATGAATAGAATTTAGGTTAGGGCTAGTAGTATTATCCGCTGTGAACTTAGTTAATATTAAGTCCACAGCATCAATCCCCTTCATTGCCTGCCATAAGTGGGGACTCATTGGAAAGGTAATTTGTTTCTGGTCTTGATTTGTTTTAATTTCATGTTCTAATCTGTTCTCAATTTGTACTTTCTGGAAAATATTCAATGCTGCCTCGTGGCAGCATTTGAATATGAAGCTATCAGGATGAAGTCCAAGGAGAGGAGCAGCCATGGATCAAGGTCGACGATGGACAACGTTGGATTCCAGCTACCCCATCCCTGGGGACTGGGTAAGTATCAAAGAATAAGTCCTTAGTACCCCCTTGCTTGTTGTAAAAGGCAACTATATGGGGAGCATGGTGTTTTGAATTTCGTCTCTTAACCTTGGTTTTTAAGTACATTCGTGTTTTAATCTATTTTCAATTTCTATTTACCTGTGAATATTAGATGGTACCCGGTGGCAAACGGCTGGAGCATCTGAATATCAAGCCATCAGGATGAAGTCCAAGAAGAAAAGCAGCCATGGGTCAAAGTCGACGCTGCTCAACACCGCCATCATCAACGTTGGATTCCAGCTACCCCACCCCTGGGGACTGGGTAGGTATCAAAGAATATGTCCTCAGTGCCCCCTTGCTTGTTGTAAACGGCAACTAAATGAGGAGCATGGTGTTTTGAATTTTGTCTCCTAAACTTGGTTTTTAAGTACATTCATGTTTTAATCTATTTTCAATTTCTATTTACCACTGAATATTAGATGTTATCCTGGTGGCAACGGCTGGAGCATCTGAATATCAAGTCGTCAGGATGAAGTCCAAAGAGAGGAGCAGCCATTGGTCAAAGTCGACGATGGACAACGTTGGATTCCAGCTACCCCACCCCTGAGGATTGGGTAGGTATCGAAGAATAAGTCCTCAGTACCCCCTTGTTTGTTGTAAAAGGCAACTAAAAGGGTAGCATGGTGTTTTGAATTTTATTTCTTAAACTTGGTTTTTAAGTACATTCCTGTTTTAATTTATTTTCAATTTCTATTTACCGGTGAATATTAGATGGTACCCGGTGGCAACGGCTGGAGCATCTGAATATCTAGCCATCAGGATGAAGTTCAAGGAGAGGAGCAGCCATGGGTCAAAGTCGACGATGGAGAACGTTGGATTCCAGCTACCCCACCCCTGGGCATTGGGTAGGTATTGCAGAATAAGTCCTCAGTACATGTATTCCCTTGTTTGTTGTAAAAGGCAACTAAAAGGGTAGCGTGGTGTTTTGAATTTTTAGCTCACCTGAGCTGAAAGCTCAAGTGAGCATTTCTGATCACTTTTTGTCCGGCGTCCATCTTTCTGTCCGTCTGTCTGCCTGTCCGTCTGTCTGTCTGTCCGTAAACTTTTTATATTTTCAACTTCTCAAGAACCACTGGGCCGATTTCAACCAAACCTGGCACAAAGCATCCTCTGGTAAACAGGATTCAAGTTTGTTAAAATGAAGGGCTATAACCTCTTGCAAAGGGAGATAATTAAAAATTATTGAAAATTTGTTGGTATTTTTCAAAAATCTTCTTCTCAAAAACCATTTGGCCAAAAAAGCTGTAACTTGTGTGGAAGCATCCTCAGGTAGTGTAGATTCAAGTTTGTTCAAATCATGATCCCTGGATGTAGGTTGGGGCCACAATGGAGGGTTGCATTTTTACATAAGTATATATAGAGTAAATCTTTGAAAATCTTTTTCTCAAAAACCATTAGGACAGAAAAGATGAAACTTGTGTGGAAGCATCCTCAGGTAGTGTAGATTCAAGTTTGTTCAAATCATGATCCCCATTGGTAGGGTGGGGCCACAATGGGGGGGGGTCGAATTTTTTACATAGGAATATATAGAGTAAATCTTTAAAAATCTTCTTCTCTGAAACTGATCAGCCAGGAAAGCTGAAACTTGTTTGGAAGCATCGTCAGGTAGTGTAGATTCAAATTTGTTCAAATCATGATCCCCGGGTGTAGGGTGGGGCCACAATGGGGGGTTGCATTTTTACATAGGTATATATAGAGTCATTCTTTAAAAATCTTCTTCTCTGAAACTTATCAGCCAGAAAAGCTGTAACTTGTGTGGAAGCATCCTCAGGTAATGTATATTTAAGTTTATTCAAATCATGATCCCTGGGGGTAGGATGGGGCCACAATGAGGGGTCGAATTTTTACATAGGAATATTTTGAGAAAAATCTTGAAAAATCTTCTTCTCAGAAATAAATTGGGCAGAAAAAGTGCAACTTGTCTGGAAGCATCCTCAGGTAGGGAAAATTCAAATTATTCAGATTATGATCCCTGTGGGTAGGGTGGGGCCACAATCTGAGGGGGGGGGGTCTCAAATTATTACATAGGAATATATAGGGAAAAACTTTCTAAAACAAAAATTGTCTAGAAAAGCTTTAGTCAGTTCAGTCTTCAAATAGTCTAGATTAAAATTTTTCAAAATCATATTCTTCAGGAGTAGGGTTGGGCCACATGGGGGGGGGGGGGGGTTCCAATTTTTCAAAGGAAAACATTTAAATTGTCCACAAAAATTCAAATGGTTTTTATATATGGTTTTACTTATATGCAAGCATTTTGACATATTGTTGATTCTTTAAAATTGTTTAGACTCTGGCCCCTGGACAATTCTTGGACCTCAAAAGGGGTTCAAAGTTTGATGTAGGTTTATAGTCCATATATAAACAGTTGTTTAGGTCTGATCATCTTCTCGAGAACTGCAATGCTCAATATGTGATATGACTGTAAAATCATCCTGTTACAAAGGGGGTCAATGATAAACGTAAGAATATGCAGGGGAATTTTTTTTTTATACAGGACCTATTATACGAAATTGTTCAGATATTTTGTATATGACTCTATAAAGCTGATTTTATTATGTCTGTTGGTGCTCAGGTGAGCAATGTGGCCCATGGGCCTCTTGTATTTCTTAAACTTGATTTTTAAGTACATTCCTGTTTTAATCGATGAAGGATGAAGTTCAAGGAGAGGAGCAGCCATAGATCAAAGTCACCTTTGATCAACACCACCATCATCAATGTTGGATTCCAGCTACCCCACCCCTGGGGACTGGGTAGGTATCAAAGAATAAGTCCTCAGTACCCCCTTGCTTGTTGTAAAAGGCAACTAAAAGGGGAGCATGGTATTTTGAATTTTGTCTCTTAAACTTTTTTTTAAAGTACATTCGTCTTTTAATTTATTTTCAATTTCTATTTACCGGTGAATATTAGATGGTACCCAAGTGTAAACGGCTGTACGATATGAATATCAAGCCATCTGGATGGAGTCCAAGGAGAGGAGCAGCAATGGGTCAAAGTCGAAGCTGATGAACACCGCCATCATCAACGTTGGATTCCAGCTACCCCACCCTTGGGAACTGGGTAGGTATCAAAGAATAAGTTCTAAGTACCCCATAACTTGGTTTTTAAGTACATTCGTGTTTTAATTTATTTTCAATTCCTATTTACCGGTGAATATTAGATGGTACCCTGGTGGCAACGGATGGAGCATCTGAATATAAAGCCATCAGGATGAAGTCCAAGGAGAGGAGCAACCATGGGTCAAAGTCGACGATGGACAACGTTGGATTCCAGCTACCCCACCCCTGGGGACTGGGTAGGTATCAAAGAATAAGTGCTCAGTACCCCTTTGCTTGTTGTAAAAGGCAACTAAATGAGGAGTATGGTGTTTTGAATTTTGTCTCTTAAACTTGGTTTTTAATTACATTCCTGTTTTCATCTATTTTCAATTTCTATTTACCTGTGAATATTAGATGGTACCCCGGTGGCAACGACTGGAGCATCTGAATATCAAGTCATCAGGATGAAGTCCAAGGAGAGGAGCAGCCATGGGTCGAAGTCAACGCTGATCAACACAACCATCATCAATGTTAGATTCAACTAATTTTGGTTAGTATATTTTTTGTATATAATTTCCCCCCTCCCCTACCCCTCCCCTCCCCACCCCACCCCACCCCACCCCCACCCCTTCTCCCGTCTTGGCTAGGGAATTCTATTCAGGAGCCTTTGTGCATTTTGGAGATGATGTAATGGGTTAATGAATAGAATTTAGGTTAGGGCTAGTAGTATTATCCCCTGTGAACTTAGTTAATATTAAGTCCACAGCATCAATCCCCTTCATTGCCAGCCATAAGTGGCCGAGGACTCATTGGGAAGGTAATTTGTTTTTTGTCTTAAGTTGTTTTAATTTCATGTTCTAATCTGTTCTCAATTTCTATTTTCCGGTGTGTACTGAGTATTCGAAGCTCATTGTTGTGGTTGCAGTGATTGTGTGCAACATGAATGTGAACTTGAATGTGATTGTCGTTATCAACAACAGTTTGATTCCAATTACTTCTTGTAAGTGTTCAACTACAACATTTAAATTTGAGGCAGTGTGAATGCCAGGGGAGTACCGGTATGATGAATTATCATCAACACTCATTATCATCATAATCTTAGAAAATACTGATGCACCAACTGCAATCGGAAGAATCAAACACAACTATAGGGTTTCATGGAAAGTGATTTCAATCTTTAGGCAAGGAGAACCTCACTGACAATGTTAGAACAAAGAGTTTGTGAAGGGGAACCAATAATGGAGCAGAAGAATCAAGCATGATTATATTCATCTTTGATAAAGAGGAGAGTGCGAGGAGAGCAAACATACAAGAAGGGCCAACAATGGACTATAACACCTTAACGATGTCAACACAAAGAGTGTGAGGAGAGCAAACATACAAGGGGGGGCCAACGATGGACTACAACACCCAAACAATGTCAACACAAAGAGTGTGAGGAGAGTAAACATACAAAGGGGGCCAACGATGAACTACAACACCCAAACAATGTGAACACAAAGAGTGCGAGGAGAGCAAACATACAAGGGGGGCCAACGATGGACTACAACATCCTAACGATGTAAACACAAAAAATGGAGAAGGGTGAACATAAAGGGGGGCCAACGATGGACTACAGAAATCAGAAGAAGTGAACATTATCCTGTGTACTTTAAAGAAAAAATAACTATATTCGAGTTCTAAATATGTGATGATTGCTGATGTCGAGCATCCAAGTTAAAATCTTGCTGTGGGGAAATATAAAACTTAAAGATTTGTTTACCTCCTGGATTTGTAAACATTATATTATTTCATTATGAATGTACTTCATTGTTTACAATAAAATATATTTGATGCCGTATATCTGAAAAACTTTTATTTATGGCCAAATTATTTTTACGATTAAGAAAGTTTGTAATAGCAAATAATACCAGATATAATTTTTGTGTATAGTATTTTAGCAATGTAAAAGTATTTGTGACATAAAAATTGTATCCTAAATCAGCGGATATACGGTATCATATAATTCTTCTATGTTTAGTTTTTGCCATGCTTTGTTTTTGTTGTAGGTTAATTGCCCCCACAAGCATTTGTTTGACAAATTGTTCTTAAAAATTCTTTTTGCATTCAAATTCTTGTGGAGGTTGTTATTTCTTTGAATGAGACTGTGGGTTGGCCAGGGTAAGTTACCTGTTCAATCTATTTGATACTGGAATTTGCAAAATATAATTATTAGCATTACATGTAGTATGTACATTTAGCAGTTGTCATCATGAAGCATAGAAAAATCATCCTTAAAAAAAAATCCTATAAGATATTTCTCAACCTTTCTGAGACTCTTTCCTGTCATTAATTTAGTTGGTCAGAGATAATTCTGTTAACAGTTTCAGTATGTATGCAATTATAATTTTATGATAAGACTTAGTTTGCTGATGATACATTAAATTAAATGTTAACATATTTTTATATTTTTAGCTGTGTATTCTAGCTGTTAAGCGTTTTTGGCATAATTGGTTATAATGGACAGCCTCAATATTTTAGTAAAAAGTAGTGTAACTGTATTTGAAGGTTTAAAATATTGCTGCGATATTTTGACCCCCCCCCCCCCCCAAAAAAAAATATTGAACCCCATGTTAATTATATATATATCATTTGAACCCCGTGACCTCTGGTTTTCAATTGCGATTGGAAAGGAGGTTCAAAATATTATGGCCCCGATATATTGAACCCCCCCCCCCCTCCTATTTCCCATTCCAATTGGAGAGGAGGTTCAAAATATTATGGCCACAATATATTGAACCCCCCTCCAATTTCCAAATCCAATTGGAGAGGGAGTTCAAAATATTATGGCCACGATATATTGAACCCTGTCCAATTTCCAATTGGAAAGGGGGTTCAAAATATCATGGCCGCGATATATTGAACAACTCCCCCCTTTTTTTTATTGCTATTGGAGAGGGGGTTCAAAATATTATGACCACGATATTTGGAACCCCCCTCTTTTTTCATTGCTATGGGAGAGGGGGTTCAAAATATTATAGCTGCAATAACCCCCCCATTTCAAATTTCTATTGGAGATGGAGTTCAAAATATTATGGCTGTGATATATTGAACCGTTACTTCCCTCGTACATATTTTGAACCCCCTCTCCAATAGAAATTGGAAATGGGAGGGGGGTTCAAAATATCGCAGCCATAAAATTTTGAAACCCCCCCCCCCTCCAATAGCAATGAAAATCAGAGGGGGGGGGGGATCAATATATCGCAGCCATAATATTTTGAATCCCCTCTCCAATGGGAATTTAAAATAGGTAGGGGGTTCAATATATCGCAGCCATCATATTTTGAACCCACTCTCCAAAAGGAATTTGAAATAGGTAGGGGCTTCAATATATCGCAGCCTTAACATTTTGAACCCCCTCACCAAAAGGAATTGAAAATTGGAGGGGGGTTCAAAATATTGTGCCATAATATTTTGAACCCCCTCCCCAAAGGGAATTGGAAATAGGAGCGTGGGTCAATATATCTCGGCCATAATATTTTGAACATCCTTTCTAATGGGAATTTGAAATAGGTAGGGGGTTCAATATATTGCAGCCATATTATTTTGAACCCTCTCTCCAGTGGGAATTTGATATAGGTAGGGGGTCCGATATATCGCAGCCATACTATTTTAAACACCCTCTCCAGTGGGAATTTGATTTAGGTAGGGGATTCGATATATCGCAGCCAGAATATTTTGAACCCCCTCTCCAAAGGGAATTGTAAATAGGAGGGGGGTTCAATATATCACAGCCATAATATTTTGAACCCCCTCTCCAATAGAAATGAAATTAGAAGGGGGTTTGTTATATCCAAGCCATAATATTTTGAACCCACTCTCCAATAGCAAATGAAGAGCAGAGGTGGGGGGGGGGGGGGTTCAATATATCGCAGCCATTATATTTTGAACCCCCTCTCTGATTGGAATTTGAAGAGGGATGTTCAATATATCGTGGCCATAATATTTTGAACCCCTCTCCAATTGGAATTGGAAAGTGGAGGGGGGGGGGGGTCAATATATCTCGACTATAATATTTTGAACCCCCTCTCCAATTGGAATTTGAAGTAGGAGGGGGGTTCAATATAAAGTGGCCATAATAATTTGAACCCCCCTCTTCAATTGGAATTAGCAATTGGAGTGGGGTTCAAAATATCGGGGCCAGAATATTTTAAACCCCCCCCCCTCTCCAATTTGATTAACAACTGGAGGAGGGGGGGGGGTTCAATATATCGGGGCCATAATATTTTGAACCCCCTCACTCATTGGAATTCGAAGTAGGAGATGGTTCAATATATCAGGGCCATAATATTTTGAACCCCTTACTCATTGGAATTGGAAGTAGGAGGAGGTTCAATATATCAGGGCCATAATATTTTGAACCCCCTATCCCATTGGAATTGGAAGTAGGAGGGGGGTTCAAGATATCATGGCCATAATATTTTGAACCCCCTCTCCAGTGGGAATTTGAAGTAGAAAAGGGGTTCAATATATCACAGCCATAATATTTCGAACCCCTTCTCCCATTGGAATTGGAAGTAGGAGGGTGGATCAATATATCACGGCCATAATATTTTGAACCCCCTCACTCATTGGAATTCGAGTTAGGAGGGGGTTCAATATATCGCGGCCATACTATTTTGAACCCGCTCTCCAATTGGAATTTGAAGTAGGAGGGGGTTTCAATATATAGCGGCCATAATATTTTGAACCCCCCTCTTCAATTGGAATTAGCAATTTGAGTGGAGTTCAAAATATCGGGGCCAGAATATTTTGAAACCCCCCCCCCGCCCTCTCCAATTGGATTTACAATTTGAGGGGGGGTTCAATATATAGGGGCCTAATATTTTGAACCCCCTCACTCATTGGAATTCGAAGTAGGAGGAGGTTCAACATATTGGGGCCATAATATTTTGAACCCTCTCTCAAACTGGAATTGGAAATTGGAGGGAGTTCAATATATCGTGGCCATAATATTTTGAACCCCCTCTCCAATAGCAATGAAAAAAAGAGGGGGGTTCAATATATAGCGGCCATAATATTTTGAACCCTCTTTCCAATTGGAATTAGCAATTGAAGGGGGGGGGTCAATATATTGCAGCCATCATATTTTGAACCCCCTCTCCAATAGGAATTGGAAATAGGAGGGGGTCAATATATCGCGGCCATTGATATTTTGAACTCCCTCTCCCATTGGAATTGGAAGTAGGAGGGGGGGGGGGGAGGTCAATATATCGTGGCCATAATATTTTGAACCCTCTCTCCAATTGGAATTGGCAATTAGAGGGGGGCTCAATATATCGCATCCATAATATTTTGAACCCCCTCTCGAATTGGAATTGGCAATTGGAGGGGGGTTCAATATATCGTGGTTATAATATTTTGAACCCCCTCTCCAAAGGGAATTGGAAATAGGAGCGTGGGTCAATATATCTCGGCCATAATATTTTGAACATCCTTTCTAATGGGAATTTGAAATAGGTAGGGGGTTCAATATATTGCAGCCATAATATTTTGAACCCTCTCTCCAGTGGGAATTTGATATAGGTAGGGGGTTCGATATATCGCAGCCAGAATATTTTGAACCCCCTCTCCAAAGGGAATTGTAAATAGGCGGGGGGTTCAATATATCACAGCCATAATATTTTGAACCCCCTCTCCAACAGAAATGAAAATTAGAAGGGGGTTTGTTATATCCCAGCCATAATATTTTGAACCCATTCTCCAATAGCAAATGAAGAGTAGAGGTGGGGGGGGGGGGGTCAATATATTGCAGCCATCATATTTTGAACCCCCTCTCCCATTGGAATTTGAAGTAAGAGGGATGTTCAATATATCGTGGCCATAATATTTTGAACCCCTCTCCAATTGGAATTGGAAATTGGAGGGGGGGGGGGGTCAATATATCTCGACCATAAATTTTTTTAACCTCCTCTCCAATAGGAATTTGAAGTAGGAGGGGGGTTCAATATATCGTGGCCATAATATTTTGAACCCCCTCTCCAATTGGAATTTGATGTAGGAGGGGGGGTCAATATATCATGGCTATAATATTTTGAACCCCCCTCTTCAATTGGAATTAGCAATTGGAGTGGGGTTCAAAATATCGGGGCCAGAATATTTTGAACCCCCTCCCTCTCCAATTGGATTAACAATTGGAGGGGGGGGGGTTCAATATATCGGGGCCATAATATTTTGAACCCCCTCACTCATTGGAATTCGAAGTAGGAGATGGTTCAATATATCGGGGCCATAATATTTTGAACCCCTCACTCATTGGAATTGGAAGTAGGAGGAGGTTCAATATATCAGGGCCATAATATTTTGCCATAATATTTTGAACCCCCTCTCCCATTGGAATTGGAAGTAGGAGGGGGGTTCAAGATGTCGTGGCCATAATATTTTGAACCCGCTCTCCAATTGGAATAGGAAATTGGAAGGGGGGTCAATATATTGCAGCCATAATATTTTGAACCCCTTCTCCAATTGGAATTGGAAGTAGGAGGGGGGGGGGGGTTCAATATATCGCGGCCATAATATTTTGAACCCTCTCTCAAATTGGAATTGGAAATTGGAGGGAGTTCAATATATCGTGGCCATAATATTTGAACCCCCTCTCCAATAGCAATGAAAAAAAAGGGGGGGTTCAATATATAGCGGCAATAATATTTTGAACCCCCTTTCCAATTGGAATTAGCAATTGAAGGGGGGGGGGGGGTCAATATATTGCGGCCATAATATTTTGAATCCCCTCTCCAATAGGAATTGGAAATAGGAAGGGGTCAATATATCGCGGCCATTGATATTTTGAACTCTCTCTCCCATTGGAATTGGAAGTAGGAGGGGGGGGGGGGGTCAATATATCGTGGCCATAATATTTTGAACCCCCTCTCCAATTGGAATTGAAGTAGGAAATGGGGGGGGGGGGGGGTTCAATATATCGCGGCCATAATATTTTGAACCCTCTCTCCAATTGCAATTAGCAATTGGAGGTGGGTTCAATATATCGCGTCCATAATTTTTTGAACCCCCTCTCCAATTGGAGTTGGCAATTGGAGGGGGGTTCAATATATTGTGGTTATAATATTTTGAACCCCCTTCCAATGGCAAATGAAAAGCAGAGGGGCGTTCAAAATATCGCGGCCATAATATATTGAACCCGGGGTTCAATATTTTATGGGGGGGGGGGGGGGGGGGTCAATATATCACAGCGATATTTTGAACCCGGGTTAAATATTGCGGGGTTCAAAATATTATATGACATTGAGTTCAATATTTCGCGGTATCAAAATATTATATGTCAATGGTACTATGAAAATAAGTGAATTGATAATAGGTGATAAGTTTATGGTAGTAGGGAGTCATTCCTGGATTTTGATATAAAGCATGTAAGTCTCATAGTGTTATACATGTATAAGGGGGTGCCTGAGATTCAGATACTTAACGGCCGCTGATAACTTTTTGTGTGAGAAAGATTGCATCCTGTCCTTGGGTCATCTCTCTGCAGGGAGAGCGGTAGGGTGGGATCTAAATGGGGCAAAATGAGTAAAATTTTCACAGTACACAGTGGGTTACAATAGATGTTTTATCTGACCAGAAAAAGATGTAGCCATGCAAGGAAAGATAACTCTGATATTTGGCTAGGAATAGACAGCGCACTTATTAAGCATGCATGTCGAATAGTACCATGGATGAACCTGCAGACACTGGATGGTCTTAGTAAGAATATTTTTGTTTATGCTGCCCCATCATTCCCTTACATTAATTAATTAAGCTAATTATTAATAGAAAATTAAAATTAAAATGACCTATTGACCTTTTGTTGTTAATGTTACAGGTACTTGCCTGACCATATTTGGTTTTAACCTCTACATCTCTGATTCAATATGTCTGCAGTCTATGAAATTAATTTCACAGAGGATCAGAAGGCTCTATTTATTTCTAAAATGAAATGAAAGGTCAATAAGACCAATTTCTGTCATTTTTGTTTCAGGTCGCCTGAATGAGTCAGGGTGTGGTGTTTTTCAGCCTGTCATCAATGGTAAACAACAAAAAGTACAAGTGCATAGATTTTTTTTTATATAAGGACATCATATTGACAAAATTTTACATGTTTCTCACCCCTGTCACTACAGAATATGCATATAAACACAGAACATTTGATGTCTCTCGAACCACAGTCGGTTAACAATGAACAGAAAACTGATAAGTCACCATAAGGATGCACAGGTCATGAACCATATCCGCTGTGTCCGTTTCCATAACGTAGTATGATGTTACTGTTAAGGTTTAGTTATTTCTTCCATACTCATGCTCATTTGCCCTCTTGTCTCTCTCGTTACTGTAGAGGGAGAGTGCCTGGAGTTTACGGTTCTTTCCTTCTTACTCCCAAAGTGTTGAGTGGTCTTATACTGCGTTGTTTTCTTTCGTATGCTGTGGTACTGCCTCGGGTGATCGAGCTGATTCGTCTTCTGGTGGAATGGTCCTGTATGGTCCCAACACACACCAACCTTGTTAGCTATGACAGATGACGAAGACCTGGTGTCATGAGTAGAGGTATGTACAGTGGAGTGACACAGCGCAGTAAAGTTTTTGGCCCAAGTTGTATTCTTTAGTGCATAGGTGAAGACTGTCTGATGTCTTTGCACTTATTAGTAGATATCATATACCTAGTAGTGTATCAGCCCTGTTTTGGGCAAGGTGAGACAGCAACCAGAAGCTAGGGCTGTATTTCCCTCGGGGCTGATATTTCTCTGTCTTAGCCCGTCATCAAGGGGGTGTATTGCCCTCAAATTTAAAATTGTTTATTCTCCAATACCTCTGTTTTCATTAAGACTAGTTTGTTAAATAACGATAGAATAGCAAATAAATAATATAAAGGATCACTTAACATGCCTGAAAATTTTTATTTATTGCTGAAAACTGAAAAACAATTATTCAAAAATAGCACCAAACAGTGATACTAGTATGTATCTAAGTAAGGGGAGGTAACCTACACAACAGTTGTGTATTTAGAACAATAGCAATCTTTAGGCCGCTCAAAATTAATTCTACGTTTAATGTCACTTCAAAATACCAAACCTATGAGGGAGGCCGATAAAATTAAAACAAACAATATTTTCAAACAAATGAATTTCATTTATTTACATTAATACAAATAAAGTGAGTATTCAAATTACATATAGTTTACCTCTTTAATAGTGATCTTTCCTGATAATCCCATTGAGTATCTGATTTATAGTCTATAATATGCTTTAAGCATTTCGAGTTTCTACAGATTACAGTATTTTAGTATAATCAAACTGGAAAAAATCAAATTAAAATAGGGGTTTGTTTGTTTTTTCAAAACCCAATTTATCCTAAACCTACGCGTGCGGGTTACGTTAAACGTAGAATTAACTTTGGGCAGCCTTATCATTTTACCAATGTTTGTATTATTGATATCATAACAAAATTCAAAAAGTAATGAGTGTCTGTATTTTGACAATTAAACATTCCTTTTTTTTTCTTGATCATGAAGACTTTATGATTTCATGCACGTTGAAAAAATACATCGGTTACCTATGTTTTGTAACTGCTGACATGTTGTGTTTATACGAGTTTTAAATTTGCATATTGTGATTTTTGGCAAACGTTTGCTACGTTGAGGCAATACTAAAATTAGATTTGTATTGTGATTCTGGGTCAAATAATTTTTTTCCGGAATAATATTAATTTTGTTTTAGGAATTCATGCTGTTAAAGATATCAATGTTCTTTCCATCCGTTATCTTCATTGACAGAAAAAAATAAGGAGAGAGAGAAAAAGAAAGAGAGAAAGAGAAAAGATGAAAGGGAGAAAGAGAGGGAAATATGAAAAGCCAACAGAAGAAAATCAATAAAAAATGTCAACTGAATATGTATCAAAGAGGTAAATATATTTCGAATGTTGGCAAAATCAATTTGATTTTAAAATTCAGTCAAAAACTTTCT
Organism: Magallana nippona; assembly: GCA_033439105.1. Classification (NCBI taxonomy): domain Eukaryota; kingdom Metazoa; phylum Mollusca; class Bivalvia; order Ostreida; family Ostreidae; genus Magallana; species Magallana nippona. The sequence continues at coordinate 25,766 of JASWDR010000456.1, forward strand.
TAGATTTTTGTACTTAAGTTGCAAGAGAGAGAGAGAGAGATGGAGAGAGAAAGAAAAGAGAGAGAGAGAGGGGATATAGAGAGAGTAAGAAAGGTACAGAGAGAGGCAGAGAAAAGAGGGAGAAACATACAGAGAGAACAAAGGTAAAAAAAAAAGTAAGAGGGATTGGGGGAAAACAAACAGAAAGATACATTGAATATTTGAAATACAAGGACAAAAATCAAAGAGTTAACTAATTGTGTATTCTTTAATTAGGAATTTGTTTTAATTTCTATTAAAAATGTATAATGTTGAGAGAGAGAGAGAGAAAGGAAGAGAGAGAGAGAGAGAGAGAGAGAGAGAGAGAGAGAGAGAGAGAGAGAGAGAGAAGAAAGAGAAACATAAAAGAGAGAACAAAAAAAAGAAAGTAAGAGAAATTGGGGGAAAAACAAAAAGAAAGATAGATTGAATATTTGAAATACAAAGGACAAAAACCACACAGTCAACTAATTGTCAATTCTTTAAGTAGGAAATAGTTTTAATTTTTTAATTATATCCGGACTTTCTAAAGAAAGTTCGGGTATATTGTTGTTACCCTGTTCCGTCTGTCCGTCCGTCCGTCCGTCTGTCACATTTTACTTTCTCAAACTGCTCTTACATCTTATAAACCAGCAAACTGAACTCTTGGAGTATGATTTGGGGTGTCATGTTGTTTTGTAAACAGGTTTCAAAAATTCTCTGGTAGTCCTGGGGGTCAAATAATTAATAAAAAATGACGTTTTTTGACAAAAAACCTTCTTCCTCGAACTCCTTTTACATTTTCAACAGTAGACAAATCATCTCTTGGAATATGTTTTGGGGTGTTCTATAGATGCGCAATAAGGTTTCGGAAATTTCAATTTTGTCCTGGGGTCATTAAATGGCTGAAAAATGACGTTTTTTTTACAAAAAGTCTGGTTTCAAAAAATCAATTTCTTTTTGCAGTAGCCTAATGATCTAATAGGATATGCTTCGGGGTGTCATGTTGACGTGTAATCATGTTTCAGAATTTTTGTTTTTATCACGGGGGTCTGTGGGCATAAAAAAATGACGTTTTTTTGCAAAAAAAATATGGTTCCCAGAACTCCTCTTACAATTTATGCAGTAGCTATGTCATCTCTTAGATATGATAGGGACTGTCCTATAGATGTGCAATAAGGTTTTAAAAATTTATATTTCATCCAGGGAGTCAAAAAGTAGCTGAAAATTGACGTTTATCACTCCTAAAAAAACCCACTTCCCAGAACTCCTCTCATGATTTAATAAATAGCCACATCATATCTTGGGGTATGATACGGGCTGTCATATAGTCATGCAATGAGGTTTTAAAAATTTAAATTTCATCCAGGGAGTCAAATAGTAGCAGAAAATTGACATTTATCACTCCTGAAAAATCATACTTCCCAGAACTCCTCTCATGATTTAATGAATAGCACATCATTTATAGGGATATAACAGGGGCTGAGCTATAGATATGCAATAAGGTTTTAGAAATATAAATTTGATTCTGAGGGTCAATGCTATCTGCAAAATGATGTTCCATCACATAAAAAACTTTATTCCTGGACCTCCTCTTATATCTTGTGATTGAAATAACGTACCATAAGATGCATAAGGAGGAAGAATATATAAAATTATGCTTTAGGGGTGGGGATCACAAGCATTTTTTTCAAGTTATTTGATCATTTCTGATTTTGGGAGGGTGGGTGGGGTTAAGGTGACCCCCAGAGGCCATGACCTACTAATACCACAAAAAGATTTGCCTTGACATGGTCATGGTTGAAGAAACAAAAATATATATGGTTTAGGAGTGGAGATTTGATGATTTTGAGGATATTTTAAAAATATTTAATTATTCATGTTTTCAGGGGGTGGGGAGATTCAGAGTCTCTTCTCACATTTTTACAGTAGCAAAATCATTTCTTGATTAGTATTTTTCTGTATGATGTCAGATGTACATAAAGAGATTTTGGAAATTGCTTTTTAATCTTAAAGATAAACAATATGTAATTGTAGAAATTGTAAAGTCAGTCAACAAAAACCTAGAGCTTGCTGTAAAAAACAAAGCAGGGTCAACATTGGGCTAGGGCTAGGAATTACACTACATATGAATAAGATAGATTAATACTTGATTAGTTCCAACTCTGGAAAGTCACTGGGCATCTCAAAGGGGGCATAACCTATATACATGTACCAATTGATGTGCAATGACACAAGGAGGAAGAATAAATATGGTCTAGGGTAGGGATCACAACAGTAATTAAAATGTATTATAATTTCCTATTTCAGAGGAGGGGGGGGGGTGGTTGTTTAAAAACAACTCCAGGGGGTGGGGGAATAACCCAAGGGGCAGGGGCCAATTTGACTTAAATGTATCCAATGTATCTTGACATGATCAGCAGAATTGGACAGAAAGATCACTATAGGGCATCTGCAGAGTGGGGCCCTAAATAGTTACAAAATCAATCTATTGATAATATGTTATACATGTATTTAGAAATATCTTTATTTTCAAAATGATTAACAAATTAATCAGTCAAAATGAGTCATAAATAACCAATTGGCAATTCTGCAATTGATTGCATGATCCCTAGTATAATATCACATGTATTTTTTTTTATATACAATTATACAGGTATGTTAACAATCAGGATTTAAATGCACAAATTTTCATGAGTCATAAATCTTGACATACCACATATCTCTTGACAAAAAAGAATAAGCATTTTAAAATAAAATAAAATTAGTCATTAACTCTTTTTCTATTACTGGTGTATGATGATGGGGTAGGGGGTATAATGGGGAAAAAAAGCTGCAGCATGCCTTCATTCTCACTAGAAATGTATATCTAATCCACACATCCTGGGGATGGGGAACGGTTAAGGCGGGCCCTTCCTCCCTATTATAACTCATATAAACATGATATTTAATACCCAAATTTAATACAAAATAGGGTCAACATGGAGTCAACTCAATAGTGTAAGTCTGACAAATGAAAAAATAAAAAAAAATCTGCAATCAAAATGACAGAAACTGTAGATAAGCTTATTCAAATAAAGATGATGATACAGTATGCTGGCAAAGGGAGATCACATTTTAGAAAGTGAAAGTAAAACTTAACTGTTTTGTATACAGGTGTCTCATAATATTGCGCTACTACACTATATTGGTCAACATCATAATGATAATCCAATTAGCACAATATGAATTCCTTTAGCTGATCACCACAAAAGAAACGTTTATTCGTGTTAATTAATCCTATTCTGCATATCGAAAACACACATGCATGTACACCATGTGATACTCATCAAACCAAAGACCTGGATAAAACTAGTACCCGCTAATGCAACCTGTAGACCTGTGTTGTGTACGTAACTTCAGACAATTAAGATCATTTAATTGTAACATATTGCATGTATTTTCATAACTTTATTCTTTAAAACCCCTTGCACAATTTTATTAGGTAATTAACCATGTAAAGCACAATTTTCAGCTTTAAGGTGGTATGGGACACCCACATATTGTGATGTACTCCTTATTGAACGAAACATTAAATAAAGTCTATAAAATATAATATTTTCCCCCAAAATAATGTTACCTAACAGTTAGGCTTAAGAAAAAAAATTGTGTGTTTAGGGTAACACTGATGAAAGAATTAGGTTAGGTAGATAGGGATTTTTTTTTAAATTTTATCATGTTTTTTTCTGCATGAGGGCACAAATACAAATATAAAATCCTAAGAATGTTTGTTTGTGTCATATTTAAAAACGGGTTTTTAATGGAAATAATATGAAGATCACAAACAGATGCAAACAGTTCAACCCCAAATTGTACATAAAGGCAATATGTGTATTATTGGATGTGAACTCATCATTTATGAAAATTATAATTTTTAAAAAGTACCGGAAATTGCATGTGGCCTTCTTTTTGACTAAAACTGGTACAAGAGAGTGTTATTTAGAGGCTAACTCTTGGTGCGGGTATTACTGTCTAATGACAGCATCTAGTTTTTATTAAAAATGTAAAATGGAGAGAGAGAGAGAGAGAGAGAGAGAGAGAGAGAGAGAGAGAGAGAGAGAGAGAGAGAGAGAGAGAATATTTATCATCAACACATATTTAACAAAATTATTATGGGGATAAAACAGAGAGAGAGAGAGAGAGAGAGAGAGAGAGAGAGAGAGAGAGAGAGAGAGAGATCATGCTTGTTTCAATATTAAACTAATTAATGTGAACATGAATTTTAAATTCACTAATAAAAACAATGAAAGTCTAATTAGTTGTATACTCCATGCATAAACTTGCAAGGGTTATGTTTTTCTCCCGTCCGTCCGTCAGTTCTGTTTTATCTGTAAGTGCAACTCCTCTTAATTAAACTGATGCACGTCACAGAAATAGAACTTCGTAGGTTTTAGGACACAACGTGTAGATGTGCATATTATCAGGAGATATTTTTATTCCATGCTGGAAGTTTTGATTTGATGATTTTTTTGTAGTAATGTCCCTGTTATTATTCATGCGTGTATCTAATGGATACGCTGTCATTCATTATGTGTAACATTGTCAAGTAATGAGGGTATGTGGGGGTGTGTGAGCTTGCTTACTTTTTTTTCATTAATAGTGAGATATATACGATTTTAAAAAATTGTTTAAGATTATTCCACTTCAGCTCATATTTAAATACCCATTTTCTTATGATTTGTCGTGATTTAATGTCATTGATTTAAAAAAAAATGAACCATGTTGAAGCAACCGTACAGTTCAGTAAAATATTGTTTGGCTCGCTTATATATCGTTTTTTTTTTTACCATATATAATTTACATGTGGGGAAGTGTAAATCCATTGCTAAACTACAGATTCTGGAGAGTTTTAAAAGTAGAAAAATGTCCAACTTTAAGACAACATATTTGCAATATTATTCAGAGTCCAAAGACAGATTTTTATTAAGGCGTCGAGCTAATGCTCGGCAGCCTTCTAGCGATCGTCTGGATTGGCAATCGTCCAAAATTCACGCGCTGCACCGCCTTTTAAATGCGCATTATTAAGAAATAAGTTCCTAAAAGTATTAAGCGTATTACAAGATTTTTTTCCATTTATTCAACTAAATTGTGTACAAAAAACCCAACTTTGCCTCCCTGGTGATTGACAACTCATTGCATAAGAATAAATTTGCTTAATCAAGAAATGGCGGATGAATACAATCAGGCCTAAGTGTAAAGATTCACTAGATATTATTTTAGTTTATCGCTTACATTTTAATTGGAGACAGTGCCCGATAGAAATAACATTTTAGATGTAAATTTATTTGTTATCGGGCACGGTCTCCAAAATAAATGTAAGCGATAAACGTATCTAGTAATTTCGTTGCAAAAAATAAACTCGATAATGCAGTTAGTTTGGTCGAGCATTTTAGATAGCACGTGTTGTGGATTTGTTTGTAAACAACCATACCATAGGATACTTGTTTCAAACGGGAATTGAAATAAATAAATGTATGTTTTATTATTATAATTAGGGACACACTGTTAATGTATTCAAATTATGAACCTGTGAAAGTTGTTCAAAGACTGTTTGAAGCAGAAAGAAACAAATTATTTTTGAACTTTGGAATTTCTTCGATTTTTGCAATTATGATGAGTTATTGTATTAAAAAAGCACCACTACCTATTTTATAAGAAAATATACTGATTTTTGTTTTTAAAGCAGCAGAAAACATAATTCATATACTTTCTATTCTAATTCTAATATCATTTGATATGACTATTAGTACAGAAATTCAAATTATTGGTATCATTCTATATAAAAGAAAAAAATGTCAGCTCGACGCCTTTGTGGCCGATCCGGCCTTTGATTTATATATTGTAAATATGTATGTTCTCTTAGAACTAAAACCAGATTTAAAGAATTTACTTTCTGACTTTTAAGCCTTTTAAAAAAGTATATTTTCACAATTTTACACAAAGTTGGAAACATGTTAGATTCGTGACCTATCTGCACTTAACAGAAAGAATATTTGGGAATTCTCACAAAACGACTAAAACTAGTATCTTGTTACTACTAACTCCAAATTAGTTTTTTAAATTTATATTTAAACTTAAATCAGAATTTTTAACAAGAATTTGGTTAATTATGCACAATTTTCTTCTTAAAAAGGGACATATGCTATTTGTATAGTCTGTCCCAAGATATTTATGCAGCACATTTTGCCGATTTTGAATAAAAATACACATATCTGTGAAAGAAGTGCAATTGAAGTCGACGAAAGGGATAATTTCCAAGATATCTTCATTGACACATTATCATTTTTCACTCATAAATGTTCACAGGAACGAAAACAGATTTCTTACGGAGATTTATAATGGGGAATGTTTACATCTTTTCTCCATTCGGAAGTCACTCGGAATACCTCGTGCAATTTTTCAACGTTATCATCCGGGTCTGCTTCAATTTAAAATCCCTAACATAACATTTTTAGCCATGTATTGAAGCCTGATCAGCTAGAGGGGGCATTTCAACGGAGAAATCTTGGAAATTTTTCATACTTTTGAATGATCATCGAGTTGTCCTGATTCCGTCCCAAGATATCCTGGATTCACATTTTGCTTAATTACTCGATATTTATAAATACCTCAGGGTTCAAACGATGTTCATTCAAAAGTATGAAAAATTTCCAAGATATTTCCGTTGAAACGCCCCCTCTAGCTGATCATGTTTCATTACATGGCTAAAAAATGTGTTGTCTACGGGGATTTTGTATTGAAGCAGACCCGGATGATAACGTTGAAAAATTGCGCGAGGTATTCCGAGTATTTCCGAATGGAGAAAAGATGTAAACATTCCCCATTATAAATCTCCGTAAGAAATCTGTTTTCGTTCCTGTGAACTTTTATGAGTGAAAAATGATTATGTGTTAATGAAGATATCTTGGAAATTTTCCCTTTCATCGATTTCAATTGCACTTCTTTCACAGGTATGTGTATTTTTATTAAAAAAATCGGCCAAATGTGCTGCATGAATATCTTTGGACAGACTATAGTTAAGACTGACCACACCAAAACAATTTTCGTGGCAAATTAATTCATATAGATGCAGATTGTTACATACAAAATATGAAGTTGACCAGAGAACCTTGCTCCCACCACATTTTGCATGGTTTTCTCTAGTCCGAAATATCTGACGTTTTCCTGGCTTTTTCAACGATTTTGATATTTTACATGCCTGGAAAACATCAGAACCGGCGCCATTACGAAAACTGGAAATTCGCCGCCTCCAACTGGAGGCGGCATTCTCGGCTCTTAATTTATTATTATGATAACGCGATTCTTTATTAATGTGGTCGCAAAACACCCTGTTTAGAATAGCAGATAAAGTTGCAGATAATACATTATTAAATATATTGGTTATTTATTTAAAAAATAGTGTGTATGTTTGTAAATGAAAAATAGGTCTGATTCTTTTTTATTACGACGAAAGAAATTCAATATGTATTAAAACAAGGAATCCAAAAATATTCTTACTTCAAAGACGTAAAAGAGGACAAGTTCGTGTTCCCCTTGATGATACATATATATGTTGCATTAATGCATCATTTTCTCCAACTGTACGATAGGGGAGCATATTAACAATGATTTAATTTCTATGCTCCAAAGCTGAAAAAAGAGAAGTTCATCACTTCGAAGATGTATATATAGGTGTGAACTACAAAGAGCAAAAATTAAAGTTGATCAAAATAGGGTATACAATGTTTTGATTGGTCTGTCTCTTCGCGGCAAAAATGTAGTAAATTAAACAAAGATTTCTAGTTTATCTTTTGAACGGATATCCGCCACTGAAATAGAAGTCTATACATTTATAACATTAAGTTCCCGACTGAATGAAATACACAAATTGACGAGTATATCCCTCTTCTAAAGATTATTACATTGAATCATTCTTCCTGTGAGATTGTCTCTGAAACCGAATAACTTTGCTAAGCACTACTTTTAAACATAACAAAGAAATTATTGCGTAATAGCACTATTGTATGTCAAAAAGTACTTGTTGACATAAACATGAAATCGGGGTAGATTGGGTGTGTGGTATATGACACGCCTTATTCTTTTAAAAGATTATACCGTACTCCAGTGAGGTTCACGTAACACATACAACCCCGCGAATGTGTTCGGGAATGTTTTTTTTTATTGTTGCTAAGTATGTAATAAATCCAGAGGTTCTCGAATGAAAGTTCACGAGACTTTCCCGAGATTTGTTCAGTTCCTGTAAAATTTCGAGCGGAAGTATGAGTGTTCGGATAATATTCTCAAAATACGTAAGTACTGGTCGTTTTTCATATCATATCTTACTTTGATATATGTTAAAACATGAAAATTTATTAAAATCTATGTCTTATTTCATCATCTAGCGGTTATTATTCAGAACAGAGTTATCGTTCGTGTTCAGTCACTCCACACGTGGTTGAAAATATAAACATTGGGTTGCTTGATAAAATCATAGCCATGTTTGATGCTTTGGTTTGCAATAACATGCTTTTTGAAAAAGGAACGGGTGTCTGTTTTGTGTTAAAACATAGTATATCGAGCCATTCTCAAGGAACATTCTGCATAAAGTAGTATAGTCTGTTTCACTATTGATGCTATTACTATATCAGGCGCGGATCGAAAATTAATTCTTAGGGGGGATCGCTACTAAGCATGTTAATTGTTGCAACATCAAAAAATAATTTTTTTTTGGTCACATTCATTTTTAGAACTCATTTTATCTACCAATTAATGAAGATAAAATTTAAAATCAAATACACGCCCAGATTTAATATTTACCTAGATTATAGGAAATAGACTATAACCACGAGGCAAGCTTTTTACTGCGAAACTGAACGGGTCAAATAAAACACGTCGTCTAAATCTAAATGACAATAACATTCGCAGAGGTGACATAGATCTAATCACAAATATCGCAATGTTTCAAAACTAAGTTTAAAAGTCATAATCAATAGTATCCCTTCGTTTTAAAAGTCTATCCCTCGACGTCATGAATTTCACAGCTTCTCGTCCGATCCACGCACCCAGTCGCCAGCTAGTTGGGTAGGGTAAAAGATTTTAAAGATTATCAATTTTTACCTCAAAAGTATGTCTTTTAGTGGATGAGGTAATAAATTTCGAGATAAATTTATCCTTCTTTTCAGAATCAGTTATTTCAATCTCAAAACCACTTTACAATGGTATAAATTTAAGAGACTATAAAATACATAAATATTTAAGATTTTCTAATTAAATAACAACGGCATACGTGAAAATACAAGATTACTATGAAGAAAGGTAGCCTCATGTTTTAATAAATGTGAAGTACAGAAACTACTTGGGGGGGGGGGGGGGCATATTTTGTTTATTTTCCTAATAAATGAACATAATTTTCTTTAAAAACAGTGTTTACTATTAGAAATCATATTTTTAAAACTAATAGTATTTTTTCTTTGGTATAACTTGCTGATAAGTATTGATTTCTTTCTTGTTGTAATGACGGACAATTAAAAATATAATGAAATTCGTCCCAATTTCGTGTTTTGTGCATTTCTTTTTTTACACATTCTTTCGTTTCTAGGTTATTAAAGCAACGTCCACTTTCAATAGGTAGGTGGTGATTACAAGTTCGAAATCTACAAAATATGATTGCATCTTTTTTTGTTTTGCCTCGGACTAGAATGTCTCGACGTCATTGGATGAAACGCGTCACGTGATTGCCTTACAAATTTCTTAAAACGGTGAGCGTCAAAATTTACACGGCAACATGGCGGTCGTAACGTTATTTGAGCTGATTTTTTACACTAACGTTCGACCATACCTTTAATTTTTAAGCCCCAAAATATTTAGAGTGATCCCCCTTTGCCCGTGACGTAATAAAACGATCCTACAATGGCATCCAGTACCCATATTTACTAAAGTTCGTAGACGTAAACGTAAACGTAGAAGTTACGAATGACGTAAGATTAAAGTTACGAACACGTGAAATGGTATTTACTTAGCTACTCTTAGACGCAGACGTAGGTTACGAATTCGTGGATGTACGAACGCATGCGCAGTAATTAGTTTCACTTCACATGAAGTGCGCGAATTTTTTGTTTATCGTCTGCCGGTGTATTAAAATTAAATAGAGATGGATGCAAAGAAGCCGAGGAAGGCCAATTTTAGTGATGCAGAGGTGGAGGTATTGGTGGACGCGGTGGGAACTAGCTATAAGGTTTTATATGGAAAGTTCTCGCCGTGTCTGACAAATAATATGAAGACGATGGCATGGGAGTCGGTGACAGAGAAGTAGGTCGATTTTATGAATGAAGATCAAGAACATAATCATGATTAATATAGATCAAAGATATAATTTTACTGTATATGTTGTTATGTGTTAACCCATGACTTACGAATTTCCAATAAGAAGACCATATTTAATTATTTATTATTCAGGTTTTTTTTTTTTTTATATAGATTTGTGCATTGGCATTTGAATTTATTGTAATCATAATTCGCCTCGCCTTCTATGGACTTTACCGACCCCACAAATTTCTGTAAACAGTCAGTACCAAACCTAATAAGTAATAATGTTAACGTATCTAGATAATTTCCAAATTTTAGTTCTTCCTTGTATAATCTATAATTTAAAGCTTTAGCAGATGATTGAAGTACTGATTGCCAATTTTGGTTGAATTGATCAATCAGAACATTTTTTACTTTTACTTTTAACTCTTAATTTTGAAAAATCTTGGCTTGTATTTTTTTTGTATATCTAAGTACAGTACAATAGGTGTGTGGACGTCAGAAAATAGGCTGCTTTGATCTAATACTCGCATATTTGACACAAATTTGTACATAGAGTAATCACAAAGAAAATAATCTACTACACTAGAGTTTTTGCAGGTGAGTTTTCCGGTTAAAGATGATATTAAAAAAAAGAGTAGCTCTGTATGAAGATATAGGAAATCATTCAAACTTTAAAGTTAAAATTTATTGAATTTTCTTTACTAAGAAATAGTTTCATTTTTAAAAATATTAAGAAAGATCTAATGGTTTCTTTTGTTGACCACCCAGCCTCCTTAAATATTCACAGCATAATAAGATGCGTATTCAATTATTCGCTTACGTATACTCAATGAAAATTTACTTTCAGTTAAAGGTTAAGTTGTTAATTAAACAGAAAGGTTTACTCCAAACTGTTGCTTAACATTTCAAAAACTTCATGATAAGAATGCATCAACTTATGATGTATCAAGTATGTAGTTGTCCATTTGATCTTTTGTTTGCAAATCAAAGGTGTTGTGTACGCCAAATCAAAATTGACCGACCTTCTTTTGTGATAGCAATAGATAAGAAATTACACAAATCCGTCTAATAATTTGCCCAACCATGACATCATTACGCACGATTATCATCTTTGGACTTATAGAAACGGGCTTTATACCAGGTACTGTAATCCTCCGAACACATGGAAATTGTTTGTTGATTAAAATGTTGATAAATTATTAATATTTTTTTTCCTGACAAGCTCCACTAGAAATAAGACCCATCCAAAATTGGGTTTTTTTTTTTTTTTTATATAAGAGCACTGATAAATTATTAATGTAAGGAAGCACATTTGTGCCACAGTAACACTTTTTTTATTTTCCAAGTAAAATATTAAAACCATTTATTGAACATATTAATGTGTAAAATTTCCAGATTAAAGAGTAAATTGTACATATTAAAGTGTATATTTTTCAGATTTAAAAAGTGTACATGAATATTTTAAAGTGCGGTTTCTTTTGAAGGTAATCTTATGTTTTCAATCAATCCTTGTGAAATATGAAGGATTTTAACTGGGCATCTGAAAATTTGTGATAAATGTGCTTTGGTGTTTCATGCTGATATGAAGATAGTAGGCATTGCAAAAAAAATATTTACAGCCCATCAGCGCTTAAAGCCTTAGTCACAACTGGTCGTATGTGCTTCTACTGGTGGTTTACGGGCGGATTTTATTGAAAATCTTGCGAGACACACAAGTGCATTTTACGATTTTGGAAGGACGTACGCTTCCCGTAAGCACGCACGGTGGCTGCTGGACATGCACAACAATCACCACGGTTTCCTTGCGAGATCTGAAAACGTACGCCGCAGTTGCGCTTCACTAATTGAAACCGTAAGATAACCGTACTATTTGACATGCACGGATGACGTATTGAGATCTCACTTGTCCCTTGCGTTACACGTATGTTGACTGCAAGTCGCTTGTGCACACCATCAAACATGTAAATTGAACGCACAGTATACGTACGGCACACTTACGTCATGCGTACACCAATTGCTCGTGGTGCGTGCGAATCGCCCATAAACAAGATTTTTATAATAAATAATAATGTAAATAATCACCATAAGGATAAGAGAATCGACAGTTTTACCATTTATAAAAATCAAATCAAAGATTCTAGTAACTCCCTTCTAAAAACCAAAATCAAGCAAACAAATACGCTCTTTTCGATAAAAAAAGGAAGGCAAAGAAGAAAAACAGGACAAGAAGGAACTGAATATTGAAGTAGATTGTAGAGAAAAGGAAAATATTTCCCGATCATTTTAATTTGCAAGCTAGGGTAGAATCATACACATTTTCGGAGTAAGAAGAAGAAAAATGATATTTACGCGAAGAACGATATTTCTAACTAACACCAACTACACAGAACACTTCAGCACAACATATTGAAGAAAGTTATTGTATTTGTGAGTATGATCCTTTTACTTTGTAAACAGAGTATTTTCTCCATTTTGAAAATATTGATTATCATCTCATATGACCATCAAAACTTTATAAAACTGTTTTCATAATCGTATCAAATCAGAATGCCTGAAAAGAATTTGTAGATTTGATTTTTAAATGAATGAAGTGTAGATAGTATCACTCTTTTAATAATAACATTTGTAATGGCACAGTAATTCGTTGTGGCTTTTTGTCTTCAATTGAAAGTTTTGTCTAGTTCAACAAATAATTAACAAAATTGTAAAATCTTTTAAAAATATTACATTAGCCAGGAAAATCATTAGTTGATAATTGATTCGCTGAAATTAGATTTTTGCGCAGACTTTCTTCTAGATTTCAGAGAAGTTTTTAATATTGTATGATATTAGATTCGAAAGATAAATTATGTTTTCAAAACAGTAATTCTTCATTTTTTCGTCCAGTATTACGCTAGTCTAATCACCAAAGCAGCAATTACATAATAATAGTCTTCTTTTTCTACGAGTTCTTTTGACGTTTCAATATTTACTTGCTTATAGTAGATTTATTTCAGTACATGCCCAAAGAAAAAAAATGTTCTTTATTTATGTGAAAACAATTATACATGTACCTGTCTGTGCAGCTGTCGTGAGGCAAAGAAAGACCTCGGTACGATTGACTTCCAAGTGACCCACGACGCGAATGTGATTACTCCCGTTCGCAAGGCAAACATACGTCTGGTGCACAATAATTGTAAGACGGAAGTACGGTTCCTACTGTCCTTTCCTATATATTTAATTTTATCAAATAAAATATACAGCATGACTACTTGACTACTGCAGTATATTTAATTTGATAAAATGAAATATCGGAAAGGACACTATATAGGGTATCGCACGTTGCGAGTGCCAACTCGTCTTTAGACAAATTTGTACGTGACACCTACGACCCGCACGTCAAACGTCCGTTTGTCTTACGTTGCACTCTAAATCACTTCAACACGATTTTTAACGCTACGATCAGCCACTGGAGCCCCGACTGGCTAAACCCATAGCACAAGCACGATCACCAAACACGTGTACGTACGGCCAGTTGTGACTGAGGCTTTAGTCATTTTCTGCAATAATCACTATTCATTAAAGCCTGTATGAAGTACAAACGAAGGCATTTTACACCACTATCTAAAATGTTATTCAATAATTCATATTAAGTGGGTATGAAACAAGGAACAGGATATTTTTCATGTATCCGTACGTTACTAAAACTACTTGTGCGTCTGACATCATACCGTCTGATCGATTGAGTTCGTACTCTCAAATTAAAAAAAAGTTTCGATTGATCATAACACAAAATTTCTAAAGAGACATTTTTCGTATATATATTTTCATATAGCAAATTGAATTTTGAAGAATTGCCCCCCCCCCCCCAAACCCACTTTTTAAGTCTTGTCAAGATTTACGTATTTGTTTATATTAGTTGTTTAATAATTACATAAATAAAGCAAACTTACGGCAAACTTACCTTTTTGTAAGGAAATTAAATATTTATTTTTAAAGTAAACTATAGATCTTGCCAGGGGTATTTTAATACCCAATGCATTAATATAGTGTAATCTGGTTAGCCTCTATGATGACATGACCCCGTGGGGTGCCTTTATTTCTGAAATGTCAGTAATTTTCGAAGGGAAGTTACCAGTTTCTAAATGCTAAGGAACTTGTTTTCATTTGATTTATTTTACTATGTTTTGTTGTAAAAAATACCATTTGCATTGAATAACAGTGAACAACAATGAATAACAGTGAACAACAATGAATAACCATGGGCATACTCTAACGTTTCTAACAAATCATTTTACGTTGCGGATTTTTGTTAATTTTTTTTAAGTGATAACAGTCAAAATTGTTGAAGAAGTTTGTTTCTAGCATTAATAGATGAATGACATGTTGATTTTAAGGATTACGTTTACTCTGGGGCGAAAAAATTCCACTAATAGGAACGAAAAACTACTTATTGTACATTGTAGCCCTACTATTGTGGTGCTATTTTTCACTTTCAAATAACTAGGTCAATGACCTACTTTTTATGCTAGTGACCTCTGAACGTTTATTGAAAAATTTATCAAAATTGTCTACCCTTACCAAGGTTTTTTTCTTTATTTCGAAATTATTAGAAATAATAAAACAATTTGTTGGTTGGAAGATGACGAAATACGAATAACTTTACTAATTTGATATTTCAATGAATCATTTTAAGCTCATATTCTAAATTTAATATAGTCCGAATTTCCTCTATAAATTTTCAAAATTTCACCCATTTTTGATCGAGTATTACAAAAAACTGACAAATAGGAGCTCCAAACCATTGATTGCCTAAAACCATTTTTATTGTCGGTATTCTGTTGGCATTAACATTATATAAGGTCAATGATCAAATTTTCGAGATATTCCATCTGAAATTAATTTTATGTATTTTTTTTAGATTTTTCCCTTCGCGTGCCATCCAGTGATATAAAACTATACCCAAGATAATACAATATGTAAAATGACATGAAAACACACGTAGAAAATTAACTTTTACAATTACAATGCTACAGAACGTTTTTAAGAGAAAAAAAGAAAATGAAAAAATTAGTCCGAATTTCCTCTGTTTCAAAATAAATCTACCTTTCTCGCAGCATATCTTCCTCAAATGAACAAAACATGGATATTAATATCGATATTTGTTTATAACATTGTTATTTTGTGTTTTTTTGACTTCAGGTATTGAACTTCGTAAAAATATTTTTTGAAATCTCAAACCCTGAGTAAACGTAATCCTTAATTTCAAGCAATTAGAATATTGTGTAACGTTAGTTTTGATACATCCAAGAAGACCTTTTAGTGTCACAGAAAATACCAAATTTCATTCATTAAATATTTCTAAATAGACGTAAACGTAAATTAAATGATTCCTAATATATTAAGCAAGTTTTACAGGAAGGAATACTGTTGATGGATATAACATGTAAAAAAAAAAAAAACACCAAAACTTCTGAATTTTATAATACACTATATCTTCCCTTTTGTTGATCTTTTTTAACGTTTTGTCGATTTCTCCTTCACAGTCGCGTCAGGATTATTATGTACGTCAAACGGTGACTGCCAACATCAGACCAATGTACCATCTAACGGGGAGGTCTATTGTCAGCTTATTAACCCAAATATTGGAATTTGTCTGGTTAGAAAAAGTAAGCATAATACATATATTTTATTTCAAATTTAATTGCAACTTTTGAATAAAATTCAATATTCTGAAAAAAAAACCAAGAGCTCGCGCTGTGATAGCCTTTCTTTAAGACTTATTATTTGTATCATTTTCTCTGACTTAAGGTACATCCCTTTGGAGTGAATGGAGTACTTGGAGTGCATGCAAAGGAATGTGTGGATCAGGAAACAGGACCTCCAGTAGGAGATGTCTAACATATGAAACCGGACCTTGTATTGGGTCGTCTTCAAGGACCGAAGCTTGTCATCTCAACCCCCATCACCATCATACCCACTGTCCAAGTATTCAAACTATTTCTATTTAGACATTTGGCTTAATAGGTACATGTACCTTAAAGTGCATTGTAAACTTTTCAGTAGAAAATTACATAAACAATAATGTTTGGAAAAACAATAACCGTACTTTGTTGGTGAAGTTAAATTGTCTTCAACACACTTATGAAATATGATTTCTTCAAATTAACATTACCTGGTGTTTAATTATATGTAACAATTTTCATTACAACTATTTTTTGAAGACATTTGTTTTCAACATCTATTGATACCTCTGTAACGAGAAACTTTTGTGCTTTGTGTGTTCTGTAATGGACAATTAAGTCGATGAAAAGTTACAAGTTTATTCCTCAAAGATCCAGCATAAAGTCAATTATAAACAAATGATAAAAATGATGACAAATAAAACAGAGTACTAAACAATGAGTCTTTACAAAATATGTATAGAGATGCAACATATAAAGGACCACAATAAAAATGAGTCTTTGCATACTCTAACACAAATGTAACATATACACATATATATTAAGTGAATATTGACCACATTAAACCTGTGTTTTATAAGTACATAACTATATCATATGATTATAAATAAAAATATTAAATAAATGAGGGGAAAATTAACTAAAATGGAGAGATCGCTTGGCTATGATGAGGACCACAATTACTGAAAAGTCAACTATATTTAGTAGTAAGCTATAAACTTATTTTTAGCGCGAGTACACGTGTACTCGGCTATGTTGACAAGCCGAATAAAAATATAAAGTGATTTAAAGTCAATTGTAGATCTTAAGTTCAAATAAAAGAAAGCGTAGGTAAAATTAAACATGTTAAACACTTACATTATAATTTAAGAACAATCGATTGTAATTATGTAGTGATACACGGATAGTCTTTACGAAATACATTTGTAAAACCCGCATTTCCTCTTGGGCGGAAGTGTAAACAATGATTAAATTTAGAACCAATCACGTGGTAATTCCGGAAGACGCTTTAACAATGATCGAAATGAAAAGCGGGGAATAGTAATAATTGACTAGTAAGAAAATCAAAAAATAAATCAAATAACAAAATATTAAGAACAAATGGAAAAATGGTTATGAATATAAAATGATTGAGAAAATAAACATACAAGTTAATATTTCTGACTAACAATAATTTCATATCAAAACATGTAATATACATGTATATAAATGTAATTTCAAGACATTATAAAATTCAATGACAGGAAATATTGAATGTTTTACCCTTTAAAAAGATAAGTAATCGCAATAAAAATGTATATAACAATATATATATATAATAATGTCCTACCTGTAATGGACAATTAAGTCGATGAAAAGTTACAAGTTTATTCCTCAAAGATCCAGCATAAAGTGACGCGCTGGGATCTTGGGACAAAAATCGACTTGGTCCAGGTGAGGTACATTACAGGTTAATTACTTATCATATCAATAAGAATAAGGAAGGATTCCCTTTTGAGGGCCTCTTGACAAAAAGATAGGTCTAGCGTGGGTACAGACAAAGGGACTTAATCCGATGGCCTGACACTAATTGAGTAGGTTGAAGATCAGAAGAACTTTCTAATTGAAAAGTGATTTGTTACGTAAAATTTGTTTGACCTTAACTAGATAGATATTTCGCTCATCGCCGTGATAAGTGTGAATATTTACGAAGCAGATTATCAAGTGATAGAAAATATTTCCTTGAGGGGAAATACGTTTTATAGTGACAAAAGATTTTAGTTACTTTTTGAGCATTTTGTTCCAGAAATAGTTTGAAAGACAATGACGTTAACAAAGTTACAATTTGTAGAAAATAGGAAAAATTTCTATATTAAAATATTTTTGATTAGGGGTCAAATGTACCTTATGATACCTCTTCAAACAAAAATCCCAATCGCAATAGACCACGAAATCTCGCAGATTTCATGCGTTTTCCCGTTTGCTACGAGGACAGATGAAGTAGCTGTAACTAACTTAATGTCCATGCATCGTGACGGACTAATTCGGATGTAAATGCATCATAATGTAGTTTAAAGAATTTGTTAACGATGCTTTACAAAAATGTTTGATGATGTCCTTGAAAATATTGAGTTTATTCCCGTCAACTTGTATAACCCCAATCTACATGTATTCAAGAGAGAAATCTGGTGGTCATTTTAACGTGCTTTTTTAAACATATTCTTTTTTCCGTGATTTTATGTAATATGGAGTATTACGAGTATTACATGAATAAATATTTGATATACACTGCAGCTGATGGACACTTTGAAGCCTGGGGCGCATGGAGCACGTGTAGTCGGACATGTAATCATGGAGTCAAGACAAGGTCACGTGTATGTGTTCCTCCACTTCACGGTGGTGCGCCCTGCAGCGGCAGTCAGAACGAGATCACGTCTTGCATAGAAAGACCCTGTTCTGGTATCTTTATTTTTCATCAAATACATGTAAATCAACTTCATCATTTTTAAGCGTGTTTCTTCGTGAAGCGTTTTAGTATTGGAAAGACATATTTAATAGTATATATAGATGAGATGAAAAACGCTTGTATTTGACTTACTATTGTGTATAAAGATTTATATCTCTAGTTATAGTCAGTCCCAAGATATTTATGCAGCACATTTGGCAGAATTTTAATAAAAATACACATACCTGTGAAAGAAGTGCTATTGAAATCGATGAAAGGGAATATTTCCAAGACATCTTCATTGACACATTATCATTTTTCACTCTGAAAAATTCACAGGAACGAAAACAGATTTCTTACGGAGATTTATAACGGGGAATGTTTACATCTTTTCTCCATTCGGAAGTCACTCGGAATACTTCGCACAATTTTTCAACGTTATCATCTGGGTCAGCTTCAATACAAAATCCCCGTAGACATCACATTTTTTAGCCGTGTATTGAAACCTGATAAGCTAAAGGGGACGTTTCCACGGAGAAATCTTGGAAATTTTCCATACTTTTGAATGAACATATAAATATCGAGTAATTAAGCAAAATGTGAATCCAGGACATCTTGGGGCAGAGTTTAGAATACTATTAGTTTTTGACGAGATGAATAATATCCTGATCGGTTAGTAATGCAGTCATCTGATAGAGCTTTTAAGGAAAAATGTTTGATTCCACCAAATTCAACTTATACGATAATATGTACATTTTCCCAGTGTCTTTGTCTGAGATAACACTATGAATCGATTTTGTAATGTATAGTCTAATGTATTTCATCAATGATTACATATATATTATGAGTGGTATGGGAAACCTGCATATTGTGACGTACTCCCTATCGAAATAAACAATAAACTATAAATATACTACATGTATTTCCCTACAAAAATAATGTTACTTAGCAGCGTAGCGCAATGGGTTAGAGCGTTAACTACGTTTCTGTAAGTAGAGAGTTCGAAATCTGCTGGGCCCTTTCTAATTTTTACCTTAAGTTTCCAAAACTTTAAAAAAGAATTTTTTTGGCCAAATATTGTAAAATTTTAAAATTCTAAAGCGGTGAGAGCATTTTGATTATAACGTACTTTTATCACATTAATATCGACATGTGTCCCATACCACCTTAAATAATTATATCTTCTGTTCTTGCAGTCCTGCAGTCAAAAGCATTATGCAATATGTCATTTGTTTTGCACTGTGTACAATTTTCTTTGTTGCAACTACATGTACAGCCTTTTATTGTTATCAAAATATTCAGACGTTTATTTATCTCCTGGGCAGTAGTGGAACATGCGCGGATAAAGAACGTTTCAGTTTTTCAAGGGGGGGGGGGGGGGGGGTCAGAGTAATAATTGTGCTTGCAGGGGTGGGGGTGGGGGTTGGGATCCAAAGTTAATTTTTGGTAATTTTACTATATAAATGAATTTTCAAGGAATGGGGGAGGGGTCTGGACCCCTAACCCCCACCCCTGCTCTAAATCTGCGCACACGATGATGGTGGCACACCAAAGCAAATCTTACACCGGCAACCGCCCGGGGGGGGGGCATATTTTAATTTTGTTTGTAATGATTATATAGACCATACTTTCTAAGACATGAAATGTTCAGATCATTGATTTTAAAATTCACATGCAAACAGTTCATGATCAACCCCAAATTGCCCATAAAGGGCCGCTCATGTATTGTGTGGGATGTGATCTCATCCTTTATGAAAATTATGATTTTTAAAAAGTACCGGAAATTGCACTGATACAAGAGAGTGTTATGTAGGGGCAAACACTTGGTGCGAGTATTACTGTCTAATGACAGCATCTAGTTTGGAAATTTTTAATCCGTTTCCAAATTACATACGAGTAATTGTTAACAAAGGTGACCTTTAAGTCTATTGGGTCAGGTGCTTTAATATGTACAACGTTTTCAAATACTAAAATGATTATTGTATCATATGGCACATTTTACAATATATTGCATATGAAACTAATATTAATAATACCATCTATGATAATCAGATTAATCAATGGGCCTCGTCTTCGTTACTTTTAAAAAATGATTACGTAATATGGTCAATAACCATATAATGTTTGGTAAAAGAAAAAAAATAAATCAGGTAAACGATGGAAATGCAAATTTACCTTATAATAGTCTATTTAGCCTCTTTAACATACTAAAATAGATTGTTTGTCTTAATATTGTAGTAAACGGCTGGTTTGAAGATTGGAGTAAGTGGAGTTCTTGCAGCGTAACGTGTGGTGATGGACACAAAACTCGAACTCGCACCTGTCACCAACCTTTACATGGCGGTTTGCCTTGTCATGGAAAAGGACATCAAACAGCCACCTGTACTGCTGCCCCATGTCCAGGTTACTAGTATTAAGTAAATGAATGGACAAATTCCATTGGATGATGTTCAAATATTTATTTTTATTAACGTATTTATTTATATATCTAATATATTATTGTATGTTTATTTTAAATGTATACCAATTAGGCCACATATTTGGAATAAAAATAATCAATCGCTTATTCAATCACCTATTCTGTATTTCTTATAACCTTCATTGTCAGATCAATTTGTTCAAATTGCCTTCCCAAAGCTATTGCTTAATTATGTTTAAACTTTCTCTTCCCTTTTTCGCGTTCCACTACATAATGGCGCTATTTTAAATGACAGTAATGCATTCGCCTTGTAACCTTAAGCGTTGATCTAGAATAGAAATAGATGTGATATCAAAATATGCAGTCATATATTTTCAAATATTGTCCTTTAAGTTGATGGTGTTTTGGGAGTATGGCAACCTTGGAGTCATTGCTCAGCGACCTGTGAAGGTCAGAGGAAGAGGACCCGGACGTGTGTTCCTCCTCAGGTCGACGGGGCTCCATGCAGGGGAACAACTGCCGACACGGAGAATTGTGGTACTACACACTGCCCAGGTAACACATATACCACGGTATTATCAAAACGAATTTGGTGGGGTTTTTCCGATAGCGTCAGGACCAATTCT
>JASWDR010000457.1:0-5000 GCA_033439105.1 Magallana nippona
CAGAATCGCAATTCAAGTCTAATTTTAGTCTCGCCTCAACGTATAGCAAACGTTTGCCAAATATCACAATATGCAAATTTTAAAACTCGTATAAATACAATATGTCAGCAGTTACAGTATATAAGTAACCATTTTTTTCCTAAGCATTCTTGAAATCATCAAGTCTTAACAATATTAAGAAAAAGGAATGTTTATTTATCAAAATACTGACATTCATTACTTTTTTTATTTTGTTTTGATAGCAATAAAACAAATGTTATTAAAATGGAAAGAAAGAATAGAGAAAAGAAAAAGTGCAATAAGCAGACAAAAAAAAACAGAGAGAAAGAAAGAGAAAGAAATGGAGAGAGAGAGTGAGAGAGAAGGGCAAAATGATCAGGTAAAATATAAAAGGAAAAATTTCAAATAGATGTTTATTGTCTAATAAGCAATGTTTGGAAATATCTTAATAAATCTCTTTCTCTCTCTCTCTGAAACCTTGAAAATCTTATATATTTTTACTCAAATCTTACATTTATATTGTCCTCTCTTTCTTGCTCTTTTCTCTTTTTCTATCTCACTCACTCTTTAATTTCTCTCTTACTCTCTATCACTTTTCTCCCTGTTTTTCAGTGTTTTTTTCTCTCTCTCTCTATCTCTCTTTCTCTGTCTGTCTCTTTATCTCTCCATCTGTCTGCCTCACTCTCTGTTCCTCTCTGTCCCTTTCTGACTTTCTCTATCTCCTCATTCTCTCTCTATCCCTTTCTCTCTCAATCTCCTTTCTTTCTATCTCCTCTTTCCTTCTTTCTTTTTCTTTCTCTCAATCTCTCTCCATCTCTCTCTCTATCCTTTTCACTCTCTCAACTTCTCTCTCTCTCTCTCTCTCTCTCTCTCTCTCTCTCTCTCTCTCTCTCTCTCTCTATCGGAACTTCAGTACAAAAATTCAAGACAATTTTCAACTGAGTTTAAAAATCAAATTGATTTTCCCAAAGTTATGTACTTTTAATTAAATTCAGCAAACATTCGAAATATATTTCCTCGTGCAATTTACATTCAGTTGAAATTTGTTACTGATTTTCTTGAGTTGGTTTGTCATATCTCCCTCTCTTTCTCCCTTTCATCTCTTCTGTGTCTTGCCTTCTTTTTCCTTCTCACCTGATATTTTTACTGTCAATGAAGATAACGGATGGAAAGAACATTGATATCTTTAATGACATGAATTCCTAAAACAAAATTAAAAATATTGCGGAAAAAAATTATTTGACCCAGAATCGCAATTCAAGTCTAATTTTAGTCTCGCCTCAACGTATAGCAATCGTTTGCCAAAAATCACAATATGCAAATTTTAAAACTCGTATAAACACAATATGTCGGCAGTTACAGTATATAAGTAACCATTTTTCTCCTAAACAGTCTTCAAATCATCAAGTCTTAACAATATTGATAAAAAGGAATGTTTATTTATCAAAATACTGACATTTATTACTTTTTTTATTTTGTTTTGATAGCAATAAAACAAATGTTGGTAAAATGGAAAGAAAGAATAGAGAAAGGAAAAAGTCTCATAAGCAGACAAAAGAAATAGAGAGAGAAAGAGAAAGAAATGGATAGAGAGAAAAGGGCAAAATGATCAGGTAAAATATAAAAGGAAAAATTTCAAATTGATGTTTATTGTCTAATAAGCAATGTTTGGAAATATCTTCATAAATCTCGTTCTCTCTCTCTGAAACCTTGAAAATCATATATTCTTTCTCAAATCTTACCTTTATTTTGTCCTCTCTTTCTAGCTTTTTTCTCTTTTTTTTAATCTCACTGACTCTTTAATTTCTCTCTTACTCTCTATCTCTTTTCTCCCTGTTTTTCAGTCTTTTTCTCTCTCTCTCTCTCTCTATTTCTGTCTGTTTCTCTGTCTCTCCATCTGTCAGCCTCACTCTCTCTGTTTCTCTTTGTCCCTTTCTGACTTTCTCTATCTCCTCATTCTCTCTCTCTATCCCTTTCTCTCTCAATCTCCTTTCTCTCTATCTCCTCTTTCCTTCTTTCTTTTTCTTTCTTTCAATCTCTCTCCATCTCTCTATCCTTCTCTCTCTCTCTCTCTCTCTCTCTCTCCTCTCTCTCTCTCTCTCTCTCTCTCTCTCTCTCTCTCTCTCTCTCTCTCTTTGGGATCTTCAGTACAAAAATTTAAGACAGGTTTCAACTGAGTTTAAAAATCAAATTGATTTTCCCAAAGTTATGTACTTTTAATTAAATTCAGCAAACACTCGAAATATATTTACTCGTGCAGTTCATATTCAGTTGATATTTGCTACTGATTTACTTGAGTTGGTTTGTCATATCTCCCTCTCTTTCTCCCTTTCATCTTTTGTGTTTCTTGCTTTCTTCTTCCTTCTCACCTGATATTTTTACTGTCAATGAAGATAACGGATGGAAAGAACATTGATATCTTTATTGACATGAATTCCTAAAACAAAATTAAAAACATTCCGGAAAAAAATTATTTGACCCAGAATCGCAATTCAAGTCTAATTTTAGTCTCGCCTCAACGTATAGCAATCGTTTGCCAAAAATCACAATATGCAAATTTTAAAACTCGTATAAACACAATATGTCAGCAGTTACAGTATATAAGTAACCATTTTTTTCCTAAACATTCTTCAAATCATCAAGTCTTAACAATATTGATAAAAAGGAATGTTTATTTATCAAAATACTGACATTTATTACTTTTTATATTTTGTTTTGATAGCAATAAAACAAATGTTGGTAAAATGGAAAGAAAGAATAGAGAAAAGAAAAAGTACAATAAGCAGACAAAAGAAACAGAGAGAAAGAAAGAGAAAGAAATGGAGAGAGAGTGAGAGAGAAGGGTAAAATGATCAGGTAAAACATAAAAGGAAAAATTTCAAATAGATGTTTATTGTCTAATAAGCAATGTTTGGAAATATCTTAATAAATCTCTTTCTCTCTCTCTGAAACCTTGAAAATCTTATAAATTTTTTCTCAAATCTTACATTTATTTTGTCCTCTCTTTCTTGCTCTTTTTCTCTTTTTTTTTTTTATCTCACTCACTCTTTAATTTCTCTCTTACTCTCTATCACTTTTCTCCCTGTTTTTCAGTCTTTTTCTCTCTCTCTATCTCTGTCTGTCTCTCTGTCTCTCCATCTGTCTACCTCACTCTCTCTGTTTCTCTCTGTCCCTTTCTGACTTTCTCTATCTCCTCATTCTCTCTCTCTATCCCTTTCTCTCTCAATCTCCTTTCTCTCTATCTCCTCTTTCCTTCTTTCTTTTTCTTTTTCTCAATCTCTCTCTCCATCTCTCTCTCTATCCTTTTCACTCTCTCTACTTTTCTCCCTTCTCTCTCTCTCTCTCTCTCCTCTCTCTCTCTCTCTCTCTCTCTCTCTCTCTCTCTCTCTCTCTCTCTCTCTCTATGAACTTCAGTACAAAAATTTAAATCAAATTGATTTTCCCAAAGTTATGTACTTTTAATTAAATTCAGCAAACATTCGAAATATATTTACTCGTGCAATTCATATTCAGTTGATATTTGTTACTGATTTTCTTGATTTGGTTTGTCATATCTCCCTCTCTTTCTCCCTGTCATCTTTTCTGTTTCTTGCTTTCTTTTTCCTTCTCTCCTGATGATTTTTTTCTGTCAAAAAGGATAACAGGTGAAAAGAATATTGATATTTTTAATGACATGAATTCCTAAAACAAAATTAAAAATATTCCGGAAAAAAATTATTTGACCCAGAATCGCAATTCAAGTCTAATTTTAGTCTCGCCTCAACGTATAGCAATCGTTTGCCAAAAATCACAATATGCAAATTTTAAAACTCGTATAAACACAATATGTCGGCAGTTACAGTATATAAGTAACCATTTTTTCACCTAAACAGTCTTCAAATCATCAAGTCTTAACAATATTGATAAAAAGGAATGTTTATTTATCAAAATACTGACATTTATTACTTTTTTTATTTTGTTTTGATAGCAATAAAACAAATGTTGGTAAAATGGAAAGAAAGAATAGAGAAAGGAAAAAGTCTCATAAGCAGACAAAAGAAATAGAGAGAGAAAGAGAAAGAAATGGATAGAGAGAAAAGGGCAAAATGATCAGGTAAAACATAAAAGGAAAAATTTCAAATAGATGTTTATTGTCTAATAAGCAATGTTTGGAAATATCTTAATAAATCTCTTTCTCTCTCTCTCTGAAACCTTGAAAATCTTATATATTTTTACTCAAATCTTACATTTATATTGTCCTCTCTTTCTTGCTCTTTTTCTCTTTTTTTATCTCACTCACTCTTTAATTTCTCTCTTACTCTCTATCACTTTTCTCCCTGTTTTTCAGTGTTTTTCTCTCTCTCTTTCTCTGTCTGTCTCTTTATCTCTCCATCTGTCTGCCTCACTCTCTGTTTCTCTCTGTCCCTTTCTGACTTTCTCTATCTCCTCATTCTCTCTCTATCCCTTTCTCTCTCAATCTCCTTTCTTTCTATCTCCTCTTTCCTTCTTTCTTTTTCTTTCTCTCAATCTCTCTCCATCTCTCTCTCTATCCTTTTCACTCTCTCAACTTTTCTCTCTCTCTCTCTCTCTCTCTCTCTCTCTCTCTCTCTCTCTCTCTCTCTCTCTCTCTCTCTCTCTCTCTCTCTCTCTTTGGGATCTTCAGAACAAAAATTTAAGACAGTTTTTAACTGTTTAAAAATCAAATTGATTTTCCCAAAGTTATGTACTTTTAAGTAAATTCAGCAAACATTCGAAATATATTTCCTCGTGCAATTCATATTCAGTTGATATTTGTTACTGATTTTCTTGAGTTGGTTTTTCATATCTCCCTCTCTTTCTCCATTTCATCTTTTCTGTTTCTTGCCTTCCTTTCCCTTCTCACCTGATATTTTTACTGTCAATGAAGATAATGGGTGGAAAGAACATTGATATCTTTAATGACATGAATTCCTAAAAACAAAATTAAAAATATTCCGGAAAAAAATTATTTGACCCAGAATCGCAATTCAAGTCTAATTTTA
>JASWDR010000457.1:10000-38115 GCA_033439105.1 Magallana nippona
AACGGATGGAAAGAACATTGATATCTTTATTGACATGAATTCCTAAAACAAAATTAAAAATATTCCGGAAAAAATTATTTGACCCAGAATCGCAATTCAAGTCTAATTTTAGTCTCGCCTCAACGTATAGCAATCGTTTGCCAAAAATCACAATATGCAAATTTTAAAACTCGTATAAAACACAATATGTCAGCAGTTACAGTATATAAGTAACCATTTTTTACCTAAACATTCTTCAAATCATCAAGTCTTAACAATATTGATAAAAAGGAATGTTTATTTATCAAAATACTGACATCTTATATATTTTTTCTCAAATCTTACATTTATTTTGTCCTCTCTTTCTTGCTCTTTTTCTCTTTTTTTTTTTTTATCTCACTCACTCTTTAATTTCTCTCTTACTCTCTATCACTTTTCTCCCTGTTTTTCAGTCTTTTTCTCTCTCTCTATCTCTGTCTGTCTCTCTGTCTCTCCATCTGTCTACCTCACTCTCTCTGTTTCTCTCTGTCCCTTTCTGACTTTCTCTATCTCCTCATTCTCTCTGTCTATCCCTTTCTCTCTCAATCTCCTGTCTTTGTATCTCCTCTTTCATTCTTTCTTTTTCTTTTTCTCAATCTCTCTCTCCATCTCTCTCTCTATCCTTTTCACTCTCTCTACTTTTCTCCCTTCTCTCTCTCTCTCTCTCTCTCTCTCTCTCTCTCTCTCTCTCTCTCTCTCTCTCTCTCTCTCTCTCTCTATGAACTTCAGTACAAAAATTTAAATCAAATTGATTTTCCCAAAGTTATGTACTTTTAATTAAATTCAGCAAACATTCGAAATATATTTACTTGTGCAATTCATATTCAGTTGATATTTGTTACTGATTTTCTTGATTTGGTTTGTCATATCTCCCTCTCTTTCTCCCTGTCATATTTTCTGTTTCTTGCTTTCTTTTTCCTTCTCTCCTGATGATTTTTTCTGTCAAAAAGGATAACAGGTGAAAAGAATATTGATATTTTTAATGACATGAATTCCTAAAACAAAATTAAAAATATTCCGGAAAAAAATTATTTGACCCAGAATCGCAATTCAAGTCTAATTTTAGTCTCGCCTCAACGTATAGCAATCGTTTGCCAAAAATCACAATATGCAAATTTTAAAACTCGTATAAACACAATATGTCGGCAGTTACAGTATATAAGTAACCATTTTTCACCTAAACAGTCTTCAAATCATCAAGTCTTAACAATATTGATAAAAAGGAATGTTTATTTATCAAAATACTGACATTTATTACTTTTTTTATTTTGTTTTGATAGCAATAAAACAAATGTTGGTAAAATGGAAAGAAAGAATAGAGAAAGGAAAAAGTCTCATAAGCAGACAAAAGAAATAGAGAGAGAAAGAGAAAGAAATGGATAGAGAGAAAAGGGCAAAATGATCAGGTAAAACATAAAAGGAAAAATTTCAAATAGATGTTTATTGTCTAATAAGCAATGTTTGGAAATATCTTAATAAATCTCTTTCTCTCTCTCTGAAACCTTGAAAATCTTATATATTTTTTCTCAAATCTTACATTTATTTTGTCCTCTCTTTCTTGCTCTTTTTCTCTTTTTTTTTTTTTTATATCACTCACTCTTTAATTTCTCTCTTACTCTCTTTCACTTTTCTCCCTGTTTTTCAGTCTTTTTCTCTCTCTCTTTCTCTGTCTGTCTCTCTGTCTCTCCATCTGTCTGCCTCACTCTCTCTGTTTCTCTCTGTCCCTTTCTGACTTTCTCTATCTCCTCATTCTCTCTCTATCCCTTTCTCTTTCAATCTCCTTTCTTTCTATCTCCTCTTTCCTTCTTTCTTTTTCTTTCTCTCAATCTCTCTCTCCATCTCTCACTCTATACTTTTCACTCTCTCAACTTCTCTCTCTCTCTCTCTCTCTCTCTCTCTCTCTCTCTCTCTCTCTCTCTCTCTCTCTCTCTCTCTCTCTCTCTCTTTCAGAACTTCAGTACAAAAATTTAAAACAGTTTTCAACTGAGTTTAAAAATCAAATTGATTGTCCCAACGTTATATACTTTTAATTAAATTCAGCAAACATTGGAAATATATTTACTCGTGCAGTTCATATTCAGTTGATATTTGTTACTGATTTTCTTGAGTTGGTTTGTCGTATCTCCCTCTCTTTCTCCCTTTCATCTTTTCTGTTTCTTGCCTTCTTTTTCCTTCTCACCTGATGATTTTTTCTTTCAATAAAGATAACGGGTGGAAAGAACATTGATATCTCTAATGACATGAATTCCTAAAACAAAATTAAAAATATTCCGGAAAAAATTAATTGACCCAGAATCGCAATTCAAGTCTAATTTTAGTCTCGCCTCAACGCATAGCAAACGTTTGCCAAAAATCACAAGATGCAAATTTTAAAACTCGTATAGACACAATATGTCAGCAGTTACAGTATATAAGTAACCATTTTTTACCTAAACATTCTTCAAATCATCAAGTCTTAACAATATTGATAAAAAGGAATGTTTATTTATCAAAATACTGACATTTATTACTCTTTATATTTTGTTTTGATAGCAATAAACAAATGTTGGTAAAATGGAAAGAAAGAATAGAGAAAAGAAAAAGTGCAATAAGCAGACAAAAGAAACAGAGAAAGAAAGAGAGAGAAATGGAGAGAGAGTGAGAGAAGGTCAAAATGATCAGGTAAAATATAAAAGGAAAAATTTCAAATAGAAGTTTATTGTCTAATAAGCAATGTTTGGAAATATCTTAATAAATCTCTTTCTCTCTCTCTGAAACCTTGAAAATCTTATATATTTTTTCTCAAATCTTACATTTATTTTGTCCTCTCTTTCTTGCTCTTTTTCCCTTTTTTTAAAAATCTCACTCACTCTTTAATTTCTCTCTTACTCTCTATCACTTTTCTCCCTGTTTTTCAGTCTTTTTCTCTCTTTCTCTCTCTATCTCTGTCTGTCTCTCTGTCTCTCCATCTCTGTACCTCACTCTCTCTCTGTTTCTCTCTGTCCCTTTCTGACTTTCTCTATCTCCTCATTCTCTCTCTCTATCCCTTTCTCTCTCAATCTCCTTTCTTTCTAACTTCTCTTTCCTTCTTTCTTTTTCTTTCTCTCAATCTCTCTCTCCATCTCTCTCTCTATCCTTTTCACTCTCTCTACTTTTCTCCCTGCTCTCTCTCTCTCTCTCTCTCTCTCTCTCTCTCTCTCTCTCTCTCTCTCTCTCTCTGAACTTCAGTACAAAAATTTAAGACAGTTTTCAACTGAGTTTAAAAATCAAATTGATTATCCCAAAGTTATGTACTTTTAATTAAATTCAGCAAACATTGGAAATATATATACTCGTACAATTCATATTCAGTTGATATTTGTTACTGATTTTCTTGAGTTGGTTTGTCATATCTCCCTCTCTTTCTCCCTTTCATCTTTAGTGTTTCTTGCTTTCTTTTTCCTTCTCACCTGATATTTTTACTGTCAATGAAGATAACGGGTGGAAAGAACATTGATATCTTTAATGACATGAATTCCTAAAACAAAATTAAAAATATTCCGGAAAAAAATTATTTGTCCCAGAATCGCAATTCAAGTCTAATTTTAGTCTCGCCTCAACGTACAGCAAACGTTTGCCAAAAATCACAATATGCAAATTTTAAAACTCGTATAAACACAATATGTCAGCAGTTACATTATATAGGTAACCATATTTTTTCCTAAGCATTCTTCAAATCATCAAGTCTTAACAATATTGATAAAAAGGAATGTTTATTTATCAAAATACTGACATTTATTACTTTTTTATTTTGTTTTGATAGCAATAAAACAAATGTTGGTAAAATGGAAAGAAAGAAAAGAGAAAAGAAAAAGTACAATAAGCAGACAAAAGAAACAGAGAGAAAGAAAGAGAAAGAAATGGAGAGAGAGTGAGAGAGATGGGCAAAATGATCAGGTAAAAAATAAAAGGAAAAATTTCAAATAGATGTTTATTGTCTAATAAGCAATGTTTGGAAATATCTTAATAAATCTCTTTCTCTCTCTCTGAAACCTTGAAAATCTTATATTTTTTCTCAAATCTTACATTTATTTTGTCCTCTCTTTCTTGCGGATGCTCTTTTTCTCTTTTTTTTTTTTATCTCACTCACTCTTTAATTTCTCTCTTACTCTCTTTCAATTTTATTCTTGTTTTTCAGTGTTTTTTCTCTATCTCTATCTCTGTCTGTCTCTCTGTCTCTCCATCTGTCTGCCTCACTCTCTCTGTTTCTCTCTGTATCTTTCTGACTTTCTCTATCTCCTCATTCTCTCTGTCTATCCCTTTCTCTCTCAATCTCCTGTCTTTCTATCTCATCTTTCATTCTTTCTTTTTCTTTCTCTCAATCTCTCTCTCCATCTCTCTCTCTATACTTTTCACTCTCTCTTTTTTTCTCTCTGTTCTCTCTTTCTCTCTCTCTCTCTCTCTCTCTCTCTCTCTCTCTCTCTCTCTCTCTCTCTCTGAACTTCAGTACAAAAATTTAAGACAGTTTTCAACTGAGTTTAAAAATCAAATTGATTTTCCCAAAGTTATATACTTTTAAATAAATTCAGCAAACATTGGAAATATATTTACTCGTGCAGTTCATATTCAGTTGATATTTGTTACTGATTTTCTTGAGTTGGTTTGTCATATCTCCCTCTCTTTCTCCCTTTCATCTTTTCTGTTTCTTGCTTTCTTTTTCCTTCTCACCTGATATTTATACTGTCAATGAAGATAACGGGTGGAAAGAACATTGATATCATTAATGACATGAATTCCTAAAAGAAAATTAAAAATATTCCGGAAAAAAATTATTTGACCCAGAATCGCAATTCAAGTCTAATTTTAGTCTCGCCTCAACGTATAGCAAACGTTTGCCAAAAATCACAATATGCAAATTTTAAAACTCGTATAAACACAATATGTCAGCAGTTACAGTATATAAGTAATCATTTTTTACCTAAATATTCTTCAAATAATCAAGTCTTAACAATATTGATAAAAAGGAATGTTTATTTATCAAAATACTGACATTTATTACTTTTTATATTTTGTTTTGATAGCAATAAAACAAATGTTGGTAAAATGGAAAGAAAGAATAGAGAAAAGAAAATGTGCAATAAGCAGACAAAAGAAACAGAGAGAAAGAAAGAGAAAGAAATGGAGAGAGAGTGAGAGAGAAAGGTAAAATGATCAGGTAAAACATAAAAGGAAAAATTTCAAATAGATGTTTATTGTCTAATAAGCAATGTTTGGAAATATCTTAATAAATCTCTTTCTCTCTCACTGAAACCTTGAAAATCTTATATATTTTTTCTCAAATCTTACATTTATTTTGTACTCTCTTTCTTGCTCTTTTTCTCTTTTTTTTCTATCTCACTCTTTAATTTCTCTCTTACTCTCTATCACTTTTCTCCCTGTTTTTCAGTCTTTTTCTCTTTCTCTATCTCTGTCTGTCTCTCTGTCTCTCCATCTGTCTGCCTCACTCTCTCTGTTTCTCTCTGTCCCTTTCTGACTTTCTCTATCTCCTCATTCTCTCTCTCTCCCTTTCTCTCTCAATCTCCTTTCTCTCTATCTCCTCTTTCCTTCTTTCTTTTTCTTTCTCTCAATTTCTCTCCATCTCTCTCTCTATCCTTTTCACTCTCTCAACTTCTCTCTCTGTGTCTCTCTGTCTCTCTCTCTCTCTCTCTCTCTCTCTCTCTCTCTCTCTCTCTCTCTCTCTCTCTCTTGGAACTTCAGTACAAAAATTTAAGACAATTTTCAACTGAGTTTAAAAATCAAATTGATTTTCCCAAAGTTATGTACTTTTAATTAAATTCAGCAAACATTGGAAATATATTTACTCGTGCAATTCATATTCAGTTGATATTTGTTACTGATTTTCTTGAGTTGGTTTGTCATATCTCCCTCTCTTTCTCCCTTTCATCTTTT
Source organism: Magallana nippona (assembly GCA_033439105.1). Lineage (NCBI taxonomy): Eukaryota > Metazoa > Mollusca > Bivalvia > Ostreida > Ostreidae > Magallana > Magallana nippona. The sequence goes on from JASWDR010000457.1 coordinate 15,926, forward strand.
CTGTTTCTTGCTTTCTTTTTCCTTCTCACCTGATTTTTTTTACTGTCAATGAAGAAAACGGGTGGAAAGAACATTGATATCTTTAATGACATGAATTCCTAAAACAAAATTAAAAATATTGCGGAAAAAAATTATTTGACCAAGAATCGCGATTCAAGTCTAATTTTAGTCTCGCCTCAACGTATAGCAAACGTTTGCCAAAAATCACAAAATACACATTTTAAAAATTCGTATAAACACAATATGTCAGCAGTTACAGTATATAAGTAACCATTGTTTTCCCTAAACATTCTTGAAATCATAAAGTCTTAATAATATTGATAAAAAGGAATGTTTATTTATCAAAATACTGGTATTTATTACTTTTTTTATTTTGTTTTGATAGCAATAAAACAAATGTTGGTAAAATGGAAAGAAAGAATAGAGAAAAGAAAAAGTGCAAGAAGCAGACAAATGAAATAGAGAGAGAAAGAAATGGAGAGAGAGAGAAGGACAATATTATCAGGTAAAATAGAAAAGGAAAAATTTCAAATAGATTTTAATTATCTAATAAGCAATGTTTGGAGATATCTTAATAAAACTCTTTCTCTCTCTGAAACCTTTAAAATCATCTATTCTTTCTCAAATCTTACATTTATTTTGTCCTCTCTTTCTTGCTCTTTTCCTCTTTTATTTATCTCACTCAGTCTTTAATTTCTCTCTTACTCTCTATCTCTTTTCTCCTTGTTTTTCAGTTTTTTCTCTCTCTCTCTCTATCTCTGTCTCTCCATCTGTCTGTCTCACTCTCTCTGTTTCTCTGTGTCATTTTTTTCTCTCTCTTTCTCTCTCTCTCTCTCTCTCTCCACGTTATACATTTTTAATAAAAATTAAAACGAATTCCTAAATAAAAAAAAACCCAATAAATTGACTGTTTGATTTTTTGTCCTTTGTATTTCAAATATTCAATCTATCTCTCTGTTTGTTTTCCCCAATCTCTCTTACTTTCTTTCTCCTTTGTTCTCTCTGACTGTCTAACTCTTTTTTCCGTCTCTCTCTCTTTGTCTGTCTTTCTGTCTCTCTCTCTCTCTCTCTCTCTCTCTCTCTCTCTCTGTATTTCAAATATTTAAATTATCTTTCTTTTTGCCCCTCCCCCATTTGTTTTACCTTTTATCTCTGTCTGTCTGTCTGTCTGTCTCTCTTTCTCACTATCTTTGTCTCACTCTCTGTCTCTGTCTGTCTCTCTCTCTCTCTCTCTCTCTCTCTCTCTCTCTCTCTCTCTCTCTCTCTCTCTATTTCTTTCTTTTCTTATTGCACTTTTTCTTGTCTCTATTCTTTCTTTTCATTGTATCAACGTTTGTCTTATTGCTATCAAAACAAAATATGAAAAATAATTCGTGTCAGTATTTTGATAAATAAACGTTTCCTTTTTTCTTGGCCATTTAGACGTTATGATCTCATGAATGTTTAGAAAAAATGGTTACTTATATATTGTAACTGCTGATATGTTGTGTTTATACGAGTTTTAAAATGTGCATATTGTGATTTTTGGCAAACGTTTATGGCACGCCAAATTCACAAAAATGAGCTAATTATAGTTTCACAGTCGAGAAACTAGCTTTAGCGGTTGTAAACTTAAATTTACGGACAGAAAACTATAGTTAACGATGAGTATCTATATTTCACATCTGTAAACCATACTTAACGCGATCATATATGTTTCAGAAGTCTAAAACTATAATTAACACTAAAAACAATCATTTGCAATTGCAAAACATAGTTTATCTGATAAATATGGTTTTGCGATTGTGAAACTATGATTAACAACTCTTAACTATAGTTAACGAATTATAGTTTACAGATGTGAATCTATATTTATCAGCAAAATCTATCGTTAACGTTATTTGCATACAGATAAACTTAGATTATTATTCGTAAACTATAGTTTACAACCGTTAAATATGGTTTTGCAGATGAAAAAAATAGTTATCAGATAGTTAATTATAGTTAACGAATCGTGAACTATGGTTTACGGTTCGTAAAATATAGTTAACAGTCGATAAACTAGGTTTATCATCTGTGAAACTTTATTTAACGCCGTTAATCTATATTTCACAACATCTGTAAACAATAGTTAACGCGACCATCTATGATTTAGAAGTGAAAAACTACAATTAACACTGAATATAAGCATTTGCTATTGCAAATCATAATTTATCTGATAAATATAGTTTACGATTGTGAAACTATGATTAACAACTCTTAACTGTAGTTAACGAATGTAAATTATAGTTTACAGATGTGAATCTATATTTATCGGCAAAATCTATCGTTAACTTTATTTGCAGACATATGAACTTAGATTATCATTCGTAAACTATAGTTTACAACCGTTAAATATAGTTTTACAGATGAAAACTATAGTTAACGAATCGTTAACTATAGTTTGCGGTTCGTAAACTATAGTTTACAGTCGATAAACCTAATTTATCAAATGTGAAACTATTTTTAGCTCATTTCTGTGAATTTGTCGTGCCATAAACGTTTGCTATACGTTGAGGCGAGACTAAAATTAGATTTGTATTGCAATTCTGCGTTAAATAATTTTTTTCCGGAATATTGTTAATTTTGTTTTAGGAATTCATGATATCAAGATATAAAGATATCAATGTTCTTTCCAACCGTTATCTTCAATGACAGAAAAATAACGAGAGAGAAAAAGAAAGCAAGATAGAGAAAGGGAGAAAGAGAGGGAGGTATGACAAGAAAATCAGTAAAAAATTTCAACTGAATATGCATTAAAGAAGTAAATATAATTCGAATGTTTGCTGATTGTAATTAAAAGTATATAAAATTGGCAGAATCAATTTGATTTTTAAATTCAGTTGAAAACAGTCTTAGCTTTTTGTACTTAAGTTGCAAGAGAGAAAGAAAGAGAAAGAGAGAGAAAGAGAAATAAAAAGGAGAGATAGAGAGATGAAGAGTCAGAAAGAGACACAGAGATAGAGACGGGCAGGCAGAGAAAAAAGAGAGACCAGACAGAGGGAACAAAGGAGAAAGAAAGTAAGAGAGATTGGGAGAAAGCAAAGAGAAAGATAGATTGAATATTTAAAATACGAAGGACAATCTTCAGTCAGTTCCTTTATCTACTTTTATTTAGTCAATTATCTATGATTTAAATAGGAATTTGTTTAAATTTTATCTAAAAAGTAAAATGAAGAGAGAGAGAGAGAGAGAGAGAGAGAGAGAGAGAGAGAGGCAGAGAAAAAAGAGAGACAGACAGAGAGAACAAAGGAGAAAAAAGTAAGAGAAATTGGAGGAAAGCAAAGGGAAAGATACATTGAATATTTGAAATACAAAGAACAAAAATCAAACAGTCAACTTATTGTCTATGCTTAAATTAGGAATTTGTTTTAATTTTTATTAAAAATGTAAAATGGAGAGAGAGAGACAGACAGAGAGACAGAGACAGACAGAAAGAAAAAGACAAAACAAGGGAGAAGAGATTAATTGTAAGAGAGAAATTAATAAAGAGACAAAGAGAGATAAAAAAGAGAGTAAGAGAGGACAAAATAAATGTAAGATTTCAGAAAGAATATGTCATCATCATGGTTTCAGAGAGAGAAAGAGATTTATTAAGATATCTCCAAATATTGCTTTTTAGATAATAAACATCTATTTGAAATTTTTCCTTTTATATTTTACCTGATAATTTTGCCCTTCTCTCTCTCTCTTTCTCTCTATCTCTTTCTCTGCTTATTGCACTTTTTCTTTTCTCTATTCTTTCTTATCGTTTTATCAACTTTTGATATTTTTATATTATTTTTCAACTTTTATTGCTATAAAAACAAAATATAAAAGGTAATGAATGTCAGTATTTTGATAAATAAACATTCCTTTCTATCTAGGTCATTTAGACTTTATGATCACATTAATGTTTAGAAAAAAAGGTTACTTATATACTGTAACTGCTGTTCTTTTGTACTTGCACATCATAAGAATAATAAACAGAAACAATATTATTCTGAAGTTTTCATTTGACAAGCACACCCCTGCGAATGTTATTGTCATTTAAATTTAGACCACTTGGTTTTATTTGACCCTTTCAGTTTCACAGTAAAAATCTTGCTTCATGGTTATAGTCTATTTCCTATAATCTAGGTATTTGTAGTCAAATGTAAAATCTAGACGTGGATTAATTTTAAACTTTATCTTCATTAATTGGTAGATAAAATGAGTTCTACAAATAAATGGGACAATAGAAAATATAACTATCTTTTGATGTTGCAACAATCAACATGCTTAGTAGCGATCCCCCTCAAATAAATTTTTGATCCGCGCCTGACCTAGTAATAGTATCAATAGTGAAGCAAACTATACTTTTTTTATGCAGAATGTTCCTTGAGCATGGCTCGATATACTATGTTCTTTCACAAAACATATGCCCATTCTTTTTTGTAAAAAGCATGGTATTGCACACCAAAACATCAAACATGGCTCTGATTTTATCAAGCAACCCAATGTTTATATTTTCAACCACGTGTAGAGTGGTTGAACACGAACGATAACTCTGTTCTGAATATTATTATTTAGTTTAAATAACCGCTATATGATAAAATGAGACATTGATCTTAATAGATTTTCATGTTTTAACATATGTCAAAGTAAGATATGATACGAAAAACGGCCAGTACTTACGTATTTTGAGAATATTATCCGAACACTCATACTTCCGCTCGAAATTTCACAGGAACTGAGAAAATCTCGGGAAAGTCTCGTGTACTTTCTTTCGAGCACCTCTGAATTTATTACATACTTAGCAACGATAAAAAAACATTCCGAACACATTTTCAGAGGTGAAGCAGCTTGTCATATATGCTCAAGAGCACACTGCCATTATACCGGTATACTCAATAAAAAGCTCATACTATTTACCACAACCATACACTTTAAACTTTCCCGTGCAAAGTTTGAACGCCAGAATGAATACAAAACCTTAAGCCCCGCCCCTTACTCTTATTGGCGTTTCCACAAAAGAAAATAATTTTATTTTAATTCACCATGTCACTATATTTAGTATCTTGAGTGGTAAAACTTGTTTGGTTAGTTTGCTGGCTATATATATATATATATATATATATATATATATATATATATATATATATATATATATATATACGGGGTGTGGGCTGATTTTGGAGAGAAGAGGTTTAGACGCCGATCAGTATTTTCGAGTATTTTGAGTCCTTGCTGTGTGAACTTGGGTGCGTCTCCCTTGCTGTGGGAACTTGGGTGTGTCTCCCCTGCTGTGTGATCTCGGGAACATGTGTGGACTCGTTAGCGTTGGCGTTGCAAGACCTGATTGCCTACATTATTTTGTGTATTTTTATTGCCACAACTCAGTAAGTTTAACATTGTGATATTTTGTCGACTGATGAATTGTATTGCTGTTTATTACATAATTTGTCTAGAACATGTTTGATAATACTTACCTACAAGAACGTATTATGATGTGTACTTAAATGTCGTTAATTTACTTGTTTTTAAAGCAATAGTCATTAGGGGGTTTGCATAAAACTTATTTTTGTAATGAGTTATTAGATAACCGTGTATTAATTGTAGGTGACTAATGTTAATTCTTATTTTATTGTAAACTTGATGGGACGGTATATGATATATTGAGACGTGGTGGATCTTGGTGGATTGTGGTGGAGCATGGTGGAACGACGTTGACGATGTGGACGATGGAGGCCCGTGGAGAACCATAAATAATATTTTCTTTGTACATATGTAGATTAATTTATTGTTTAATTGTTTTACATATTGTTGTTATTTATTGTGATCTTTATGGATGTTTTGTGAGCCTTTGTCCAAATTTTGTTTAATTTGCAATCTTAAACTTCAACAAGCTGTCACTAACTAAGAGAAAGAAATTATATTGCATTTGTTTTTTGTTTTTTTCAAAAAGGTGATACTACAAATTCATAAAATGTAATGGAAAATCTTAAAATGTAATTTATCAATATTATCATATTCATTTATGTAATGGAAAGATAAAACTTCTTTTGATATAAGGATGGTTATTTATTTTATTTTAATTTCTTGATTTTATGCCTATGCTGTTCAAAACTTCATTTGTGAACAGAGATGACATATAACAGCATCCTATCCTAGCTGGGACCAATATCTCTGGTGTGCAACTAAAGTTTTGCATCTGCTTTATGTGTTAATGTGTATGTCGTACAGAGATTTCTTCAAATTATTCAATTTAAATCTATTACCACTGTACATTGTTTCAGACAGCGGAGGGATGAAGGATAAAACTGAACAAATGCCGGTTGTTTGCAAATGGTGTATGGTGGACATAAGACTACAAGAGAATCAGGTGAATGTAGAGAGAATGTAGATTTCAAAAATAAGATGTGGACTGAGAATTTGACGGGGTGGGAACATCTTTATATGAATAAATGTATTTCTAAAATATTTCTGTATCATTTAACTATTATTTCTAGCATATTTCTATAGTATTTAACTATGTCAAGTTAGTACACATGATGATAACTGATGAAACTAAGCAACCCAAGGGGTTCTCATAAAACTGCAGAGTTTAGCAATGTTTGATTAAAACCCAAAATGAGGATTAAGGCACCAGTGATAGGATGTGAACAACAAGGGTGGTGATTTGATAACAATTTTTTTGTAGTTCATGACATAAAAGAAACAGTCAATTATTCCATTTATGAAAGGTTACAACTTTTTTTACATCTGTGATCTCAATGTAAAGTTTTGAGTGATCATGAAATAATCTAACTTCATCGCAGTCTGAAGCATTTCCCTGAAGAAAAACAAACCTTTACTGTCTGGACGTACTCTTACTTTGCTATTGTAACTCTCAATACTTATTCCACGTCAGGAAAATAAAAAACATCACATGCACAGACGCCAGACCAAAACAAAAACTCTGTATAAAGACAAAAAAAAAAACAAGATACGATCTCGTTACGAGTAACGAGTAGGTCTTCCGTACAATTTTTTTATTCGATACGATGAAATATCGATAAGATTTCAAAATCCCCCCCCCCCCCTTTCAGATAAAGTGAAAAATGACAAAAACAAACCGTCAACCATCTCAAAAATCCATAAAACGAGATACAAATTCAAAGCAGAGCAACACGGACCTCCAAAAAGATAGAGGTAGGAGGAGTGAGCATCCTCTGCTGACCGGTCGCACCCGCCGTGTGCTCTTTGTCGTAATCAGGAAAAAACGGAAAAGTCCGTAGACAATTGGGTGATAAATTATGGTCTAACAATTAGTATGAAAAACGTCAGTCAGCATGCGACCCAGTGGATGATTGTATTTGCTGACAAGGTCGTTGTATCGACCATAGAACTTACGATAAGATTACTTCAAACGAGCCTGTTGATAGTCCTGTTTTATCAACTTGTTCGTCAGTTAAGCTTGCCTCGCCTTAGAAACTGTTCATACGAAGAGCATGCCCTTGCGTATCGAATTAACTGAGACAAAAACACTATATGCTGTTGATGAAGGTATATTGCTACATAAGTAAGGAAAGTTGACTATAGAAAAATTAAAGTCATCGCGTTTATCATAAAGTTTTGTTGTTAGGTTACCATCAATGTCCATTTCCAGTAAAAGTGTAGGACTGCCAATATCTTAAAAATTCTCGACAAAGGGTTTTTCAAATTTAACATACGGCACATCAACGATGTAAGATTTAAGTGCAGAATTATCCCTTATTAGATAATAAATGGACATTCTAATGATTTTTAAACAGGTTTGTTTCAACAATTTTGCTTCTATAATGCATTATAAAATCTTAATCTTTTTGAATTTATTTGTAATAGACTTTACAAGTCCCTTGGCCCCTAATTAAAGAGACCAGCCCTTTTTTATTTCATTCGAAAGGTCTCAAGAATACTAACATCTTTTATTCTTGCAACTATCTGAAATTTTGTTTCATTTTTGAGATGTAAGAGATTGAATATTATAGGGGCCAGCCCTGTAGATCCTTAATGGAGACAGACATTGGTGTTTTGATTACTTGAATCGATTAGAATCATTAATTCATACATTTTCTCTTCTACAATGCTTGACAAAATATATCTCTTTCTCTAGATAAATTGCGTCAAAGTTTAAGGACTTTGACCCTTAAATATCCTTAACTACGTAATAAATGAACGTGGCAATGATTTTTAAGTCTCCCAAATGAAGTTTGGAGACTTATTTTTTTTTCAAGCAGATATTGTTACGATCAAAAACTTTGCTTCTAAAATACATTACAAAATCTTGATCGTTTTTAAGTTATTTGTAATAGAGTTTACAAGTGTCTTGGCCCCTTATTATAGGGGCCAGCCCCTTTTATTTGATTAAGAATACTAAACATTTTTGTTCTTACACCCATCTTAAATTGTTGTTCATTTTTGAGATACAAATGTTTGAATATATTAGGGGCCAGCCCTCTAGATCCTTTGGGGATACATATTGGTGTTCCGATTACTTGAATCGATTAGAATCATCAAAGAAGACATTTTCTCTTCTACAACGCTTAACAAAATATGTCTCCTTCTCTATATATATTGCATCAAAATTTAAGGACTTTGGCCCCTAAAAATCCCGAATTACATTTGCCTAATGTACATTATTGTTTTTCAGCATAAATGAAACAGTCAAAGAAAAACATTTAGACTTATTAACGTCTTGATTTGTTTGAACCCATTTGGTGAGAACCGGAAGTGACTTTTGACAAAATAAAATTTAACACATAATAAATCAAATGTCTATCATCTATAAAAGTTTCGTATCTCTATCATTTACAGTTTCTGAGATCTCGCGAGTACAACATTTGAAAAAAAAAGAAAGCTACCTGAGATATTCGAGATATCTCACCGGAAGTTGTTTTGTTTTGTTTATTTAACATTGTATAGATGACATATGTAGGGTTTTTTGTACTGACATACTCATCCCATGTAAAATTGAAAGATATAAAAAAAAATATGAATTTTTGAAGTACTTCCTGTGACGACCGGAAGTTACGCTGAATCAAACAAAATAGTTTTTATTAACACATCTACACATATAGGTCTATCATCCCCCAAAGTTTAGATGTCTAAGTGTTTTCCGTTGCTGGGATCTCATGGGAACAAAAAAAATTGTCTTGGAACCGGAGACGGACGAAAATAAGATTTCAATGAATATACAAGTTTGTATTTCTAAAAAATCAAAGAACAAACAGTTAAGCTTATTTAAGACTTGATTTGTTTGAACGCTTCCAGTGAGAACCGGAAGTGACGGTTGACAATATGAAACCCTTTAAACAAATCTTCTACCAAATGTCTATCATCCACAAAAGTATTGTATATTGATAACTTTCAGTTTCTGAGATCTTGCGGGTACAGTATTTGAAAAAAAGAAACCTACCTGAGATATTTGAGCTATCTCACTGGAAGTTGAATGTTTTTATTTATATAACATTATGTAGATGACATATGTAAGGTTTAATAATGATATATTCATTCTATATACATGTAACAAAGAAAAATTAAGAAAGAAATGAATTTTTGAAGTACTTCCGCTGACGACCGGAAGTTACGACGAATCAAACAAAATAGTTTAAACACATCTACATACATAGGTCTATCATTCCATAAAGTTTGGATGTTCAAGTGTTTTCCGTTTTTGAGATCTCGTGGGGGGAACAAAAATATGTCTTGGAACCGGAAACGGACGAACATAAGTTTTCAATGTAAATAAAAGTTTGTAATTCTTGTATTGTATATATACCTATGTGTATATTATTTTCATCAGGCTGACTAAAACAGTCAAAGGACAAACAGTTAAACTTATTTAAGACTTAATTTGTTTGAACGCTCCTAGTGAGAACCGGAAGTGACAGTTGACAATATGAAACCCGTTAAACACATCTTCTGCCAAATGCCTATCATCCACAAAAGTATTGTGTCTTGATAACTTACAGTTTCTGAGATCTCCCGTGAATAATGTTTTTAAAAAAGAAATCTACTTGAGATATTTGAGATATCTCACCGGAAGTTGAATGTTTTTCTTTATATAACATTGTGTAGATGACATATGTAAGGTTTGATACTGATATATTCATTCCATGTAAAATAGAAAAAAATGAATTTTTGAAGTTCTTCCGGGACGACCAGAAGTTACGACGAATTAAGCAAAATAGTTTAAACACATCTACATACATACATAGTTCTATCATTCCACAAATTTTGAATGTTCAAGTCTTTTCCGTTGTTGAGATCTCGAGGGAACATAGTTTTTTGTATCAGGACAGGAAAATGATGACCGGAAATAACTTTTGAAAAACATGAAAATATTTCCTCGAAATATTATCATTTTCTATCTTCCCTGAAAATTTCTTAGAAATCCATCCAGCCATCTCTGAGAAATTCCGTTGGAAACGGAAGACCTTAATAAGAAACAGTACAAAAATAATAAAGACTTCCGTTGGAAACGGAAGACCTTAAATACTCACCTAGACAAAGAAATTTTACATCTCTACTGATGAATTTTAAGTGTGCAATCAGGTAGAATGAGTGTGATGGTGAATGTGCTGATATTCAAGACAGAACTAGAGCATATGGCTGTTAACAAGTTCTAAGGATATTCAGCTTAAAAACCTATTTGACAGCCTGAAGACAGCATCACATACATGTAGAAGAAAACTCCCAGACCAAATTGCCCGATATTGTACAGCCCCTACAAGCCAATAACCTCGCTTGTATCTGGCATAATGGACATTATTTCTTGCATTGCTTAATTCAACAATAATGCGAAACAAGGAAATAGCGGTATATGATTTATGTTATTAATCATTACAAATGTATGTATTATATGATGAACTGGGTTTTATTAGGGCCCCGCTCTGCGGGCACCCTATAGTGATCAGTCTGTTCGTCCATTCATCCTTCTGTCAATTCGAGTTCACTTGTCCGGGCATATCATCTTTCCCTTTGACCCAATCTGGCTCATACTTCACCTAGAGAGTCTTGGGTAAAGGGTGTGCAGTGACCTTGAACCAAGTTTTTAGGTGTAAGGTTAAGGTCAAAGAAGAATCATCTGAAAAATCCTTTTCCGGATCATATGTTCTCTCTTCTTGGTCCATCTGGCTCATACTTCACCACTGAGTACCTTTGGACAAAGTGTGTGCAGTGACCTTGAATGAAAGTTCTAGGTCAAGGGTCAAGGTCATATCAGACCATGCAAGAAAAAAAATTTCAGAGCATATTTACTCTTCCCTTAGCCTTATCTGGCTCATACCTCACATAAACAGAGTTTTTGGGTAAAGGTTGTGCAGCAACCTTAATCTAAGTTTCAAGGCATGAATTATTACCCTTTGGCTTAATCATGCTCATATTAAACCCAAAAAGCCTGTTGTAAGGAGTAATGAGCTTGACAAAGTTCTATGCCAACCTGAAAATTTCTTAGTGAAAGGTTAACGTCAAAGCAAATCCTCCAAATTGCTTTTATCCTATCTTACCATCTCAGTGATGTCTAGTTCTGACTACTGTCATCATTAAAGTTTTGTCTTCCATAGCTATATAATTATGTACCAGGAAAGTGCTAATTCTTCAACAGATATTGTTGAGATTAAAGAAATCCTGCTGCCAATAATCTTCTATATAATATATATACATGTACCATGAACATTTATCTCCCCGAGTAAAATGAGGCTTTTTTCAATGTTTCTGCAAAAGAAGTCATCAAGGGTACAGCTAGAGTATAGTCATTTTAAAACACATGTAGGTCTAAAATAATTTAGAGATAGATAACCAATAATTGTCAACAAATTAATGTGTCTTCTACATGTAAATTGATTCTAAATTTTGAATACATAAGACAAAATTATTTGCATTACAAATTTATGATTTATTCCAATTGATGACAATATGAAAACGATACAACAATTTCTTTTTTCTCCACTCTATAGCGATGCATGCAGTCATATTTTTTCTTCCTTGCACATACACTCTTTTTCAGGTCGATGTTACATTTCCTCTCATCAAGATCATCAAGAAATCCTATATTTGTCCTTCAATCTATGCTCCCAGAGAACACAGGAGTAGCCGCTGTTATTTTGTCAAAATCTGTTCGGAGATATGTCTCATTTTCTGGTGTTAGACAGGCAGCTTGTACTCCAGCATTTCAGCCAGCTATAACAAAGATGTACATGTATATGTATTTCCTGTCCTATATAATGCAACCACATCATTTTCATATCCATGAGAAACACTTCATAAAAAAATAGATTCAAGTTAAAATAAAAGTCCTACATAAAATAAAAGTTTTCTGACAGAATAAGTATGTGAATCCACATAAGTCCTGTGTGTTGTATGAAAAATATTGTTGAAACAAAGGAACTCATACCCTTTCATAGAGCGTATCTTGTTCCACGATTTTAAGAGCTTGGGACAATTGGTCTATACAGGTGTAAGGTAACCAGTTGTTTAAAGGGGATGGCCTCAGGAAGGACTGAAATTGAAATCAAGTTGGCAAGAAATCTTTCAAAATAATTTTCATTACAAATTTGCACATTAAGAATAAAATTAAAACATGCTCTATAGAAACTGGGCTACATCAAACAAGTTTTGATGAATGCATGCGTGTAGCAAGCGATTTTTATTCAAAGCAGTTTTTAATTCTTGCTGCCAACAAGTCTTTCAATGCCCTTAAAAACGTTTGTTACATTAGTTGCAGTGAACAAGTACGGTAAGATTTGCGGTTACAGGGAGATAACTCACATATTTTCATTGTGACATAACACCACTACCGTTTATTTCAGCTAGGGCTTAAAAATTTACATGATGTCATAATCAATTTTAGGTTTTTTTTATTTCATGAGGTTTTGTAGTTTCATCGAAAAAATAACAGGACACAAGCATTTTATCAATTACCACAAAAACGAAGTCTGCATCATATGGTTTTAAATAGTGTTTTAGAAACATCAGATTACACTTATACTAAGATACATTTTTCCTGAAATCGGTGGACTTGGAAAGGTTTCAAATAAGATGTTTTCGATTACATAATAGTATTCCAAAATTAAGACTTTTGTTGCATTTTATTCTATCTTTAAATAGTTCAATAGAAATTAAAAACAAGAGGCCCATGGGCCACATCGCTCACCTGAGCAACAATAGGCATGATAAAATCAGCTTAATGGAGTCATGATACAAAATATCTGGACAATGTGGTATAATACATGTAGATCCTGTATAAATAAAAATCCATTTTCCCCCTGGATAATCTTATGTTTATAACCAAGTCCCTTTTCTAACATGATGATTTTATAGTCATATCACATGTTGAGCATTGCAGTTCTAAAAAGATCCTAAAATTTGTTTATATATGGGATATAAACCTACATCAAACTTTGAACCCCTTGTGAGGCCAAAAAATCGTCCAGGGGCCAGAGTCAAAACAATTTTAAAGAACCAGCAATATGTCAAAATGATTGCATATAAGTAAAACCATATATGATAACATTTCCGTTTTTGTGAATAATTAAAATGTTTTCTTTGTACAATTGGATCCCCAATGTGGCCCCACCCTACTTCTCAAGATTTTGATTTTAACGAATTTGAATGTACACATCTGAAGTTCCTTTCACTAAGTTACAGATTTTCTACGCAAATGGTTTTTTAGAAGAAGATTTTGAAAGATTTTTCTCTATATATTCATATGTAAAAAATTTGCCCCCCACCCCCCAATCGTGGCCCCACCCTACCCCCAGGGCTTATGATTTTCACAACTTTGAATTTGAATTTGAGGATGCTTCCACACAAGTTTCAGCTTTCCTGGCTGATTGGTTTCTGAGAAGATTTTTAAAATTTACTCTATATATTCCTATGTAAAAATTTGCACCACCCCCCCCCATTGTGGCCCCACCCTACCTCCGGGGGTCATGATTTTCACAATTTTCAATCTAAACTACCTTAGGATGCTTCCATATAAATTTCAGCTTTCCTGGCTGATTGGTTTCTGAGAAGAAGATTTTTAAAGATTTACTCTCTATATTCCTATGTAAAAATTCGACCCCCCATTGTGGCCCCACACTACCATCGGGGGGTCATGAATTTCACAACTTTGAATCTACACTACCAGAGGATGCTTCCACACAAGTTTCAGCTTTCCTGGCTGATTGATTTCTGAGAAAAAGATTTTTAAAATTTGCTCTATATATTCCTATGTAAAAATTTGCCCCCCACCCCCACTACCATGAGTCATGATTTTCATAACTTTGAATCTACACAACCTGAGGATGCTTCCACATAAGTTTTAGCTTTCCTGTCTGATTGGTTTCTGAGAAGAAGATTTTTGAAGATTTACTCATTATATGCATATGTAAAAATTTGACCCCCCAATGTGGCCCCACCCTACCCCCAGGGTCATGATTTTCTCAACTTTCAATCTACACTACCTGAGGATGCTTCCACATAAGTTTCAGCTTTCCTGGCTGATTGGTTTCTGATAAAAAAGATTTTTAAATATTTAATCTATATCTGCATATATAAAAATTTGATCCCCCATTGTGGCCCTACCCTAACCCCCGGGGATCATGGTTTGAACAAACTTGAATCTACCCTACATCAAGATGCTTCCACACAAGTGTCAGCTTTCCCGACCGATTGGTTTCTGAGAAGAAGATTTTTAAAGAATTTTCTCTATATATTCCTATGTAAATATTCGACCCCCTCCCCAAATGTGGCCCCACCCTACCTCCGGGGGTCTTTATTTTTACAACTTTGAATCTACACTACCTGAGGATGTTTCCATATAAATTTCAGCTTTCCTGGCTGATTGATTTCTGAGAAGAAGATTTTTAAAGATTTACTCTCTATATTCCTATGTTAAAAATTCGACCCTCATTGTGGCCCCACCTTACCACCGTTGGTCATGAATTTCATAACTTTGAATCTAGACTACCCGAGGATGCTTCCATGTAAGTTTCAGCTTTCCTGGCTGATTGGTTCCTGAGGAGAATATTTTAAAGAATTTACTCAATATATACCTAAGTATACATTTGACCCCCCATTGTGGCCCTACACTATAACCGGGGGTCATGAATTTCGCAATTTTGAATCTACACTACCTGAGGATTCTTCCACATAAGTTTCAGATTTCCTGACTGAGTGGTTCTTGAGAAGAAGATTTTTGAAAATTTCTCAATTTTTTTTTCAATAATTCCTAATTATCTCCCTTTGTAAAAGGGCGTGGTCCTTAATGTTCACAACTTTGAATCCCCTTGCCAAAGGGTGCTATGTGCCAAGTTTGGTTGAAATTGGCCCAGTGATTCTAAAAATGTGAAAAGTTTACAGACAGACAGACGGACAGATGGACAGATGGACAGACGGACGGACGGATGGATGACAGACAAAATGTGATCAGAAAAGCTCACTTGAGCTTTCAGCTCAGGTGAGCTAAAAATGAATCATTATATAAATAGTGACATTATTTACGAACATTTTAAGCATAAATAACCCCCATAATAGTCACATATAAAATGTACATATTTTCACAAAATTACCGGTACATGTATTTACATTTCATCAACATGAAAATTTGAAATCATGAACTTTGACCTTTTGTAGTTACAAAATGGGACTGGCAAAATCGTTTGAATTTCATGAGAAAAAAGATTTTAGTATAGTGAACAAAATGGTATTTAACTTTGGTACAATTCCTAAAACATGCACGCCGCAAACCTTACCTTACGCACTGGTAAATAGCAAATTAAAAAGTCATGGCTTATATCAGTTACCATATACTTTCAGTTAAACTTCTGATACAACAAATAACAATTGCATAAAACAAATCATAGTTTTTCATCCATTGGCATTTTGCTACATATGTGTTTTTATCATTACTGTATTTGTTATTAGAGTAATCATTAAGTTTCCAATGACTTGTTACCTTGAGATTAAATGCAGGACAGTCGGGGCCGGTGAATGTCCCCAGTAAGGCTTCCACGTACTCTATGGTCGGCAGCACTGCGTCCTCCAGCTGGTCATAGTCCATGTACAGACACAAAAGTTCAGCTCCTGAAACATAACATAGAATTATTAAAAAAAAAATAACACTCTCACAAATTAAATAGTCAAACTTGTATTAAGCAGTCACCTTTGGGAGGCACCCAAAATGACCTCTTAACAGAGGTGACCTTTGAATAGAGACTTATGAATTTGCCATCATCATATATCTAATTATTTAAACAACAATTATTTGAGTTTGTATATACTTGCAATTAAGAATAATGTAATCTATCAAAATTATAGATAAAGTTATTGATTTGGTTTTTAATAGCATTTGTTTTATTTACAAATAAGTGCAATTACATAACAATGAATTGTGCATGCAATTGTTTATTCTTTTTTAATTTTTGAAAAAAGTAATTAAGGATTAAAACCTTCCTTGTAGCTGACATTTTCGCAACAATAACACCAACTATTTTCATGAGTTTATAAGGAAACAAATGCTGTTAACACAATTCAACACTTTATATCCTTGCCAACTGTATCTGAACTCAAAATCATATTATTAAATCGAAGGATATTCTCTTTCATCGTCGCGGACATTTTAACACCTATTTCATGAGTTTATATATAAAACAACCACTGTAAATACATGTTTAAACAATTTACTTGTTTTCTGTCTGTATCGGGCCTGGCTTACTGTCAATTATATAAATACATCAATTGATTTGGCTTCTCTCGCCTCAGGTGTATAATCATTGTGTACATTAGTTACCTGACATTAGGTAGCCATGTTTGAAATCCCGGGTGTAAATCATGTGACCTACCAAAATGGCCGCCTTATGCATGGTAAAAGTACAGTTTCGGATCAAAATACGATGACCGCTGACCGCGTTAGACAGGTGACCACTCATTAGAGGGCAATCATATAGGATATTTTATCGGGAGGAAATAAAATGGCCGCATACGAGAGGTGGCTGCCTAATAGGGGTGACCGCTTCAGCAGTTTAGACAGTACATGTATTAAATATACAATCTTAAATTAAACACTATACACATCAATATACACTCTTAAATTATACACTATTTAATTAAATATTACTCTCACAAATAAAAAAAGTTTTAATTTAAGGATTAAACTCTTCAAATTTTACCGTTAATTATCGAGTACTGGTGTTTAAAGAGAGAATTCCTTAGGAGAGTAATTAAGCATTAACAAAGCCTGATTACATCATGAAGAGATCATTGGCAAGTAAGTGTCTATTTACTTGATTTTCAATACCTTATATGATTTGATCATCCAGGAGGGTAAACACATTTACAATAATAAGATGCCAAAGTTGTCATTTATCAGTACACAATGGATGTATTACATTTACAGGTCATTATGGATTAACAAATGCTACCAGACAAAGGATAATTTACAGTGCCCAATTGTTGTATAATCTTATTGCAATGTATTGTACTGAGATGAAAAACAAGAAAGGATACCTCAATGCCAGACTGTCAAACACAGATGTCAGTTTCATTCCAAACAGCTGACAAATTGTCAGCGCTCTATCATACATCCCAGCATTAACCAGTAATGCGACCATCTGGTCAGCTCCTGGGGTAGGACCTGCAGAAAGAAAAATGTCACATATTTAAATCATGATGTATTTGAGATAACAGCCAATATTTTCCATGACAGTGCAATATAACTCTGCATGACATGTAAACATTTAAATGTTGACTAAGGCCATCAAAAATTTATTCCTTGATTCTCAGGCCCGTGCATGTCTGATTTAACATTGCGCATTGCCCATTTTTATCACTAAATGAATAAAATAAAATTTCTCTAGTGCGCTTGCGAATTCAGGGAAAAAATCCAGATTTAGGACCACATTTTAGATACTCAAGTCACTAAAATGCTTGACTGAAATATAGAACATTATTGCAAACATCACAATGATCCAGACTAAATTATAACAAAATGCAAATGGCTGCCGAATCTAGTTATGAGACGCTGTGTTCAAGTTATGATCGCGACAGCAATGATTTTAGTTTTGATATGAAGAAGGACATCATTTAACTTCAAATGCATATAATAGGAGAGTTCCTGCAGCTTGCACTTTACTAAATATCCCATTACACTTAAACACTGGGCTTTCTCATGCCTCGTAGCTTGTTGTTTTCTAAAGAACATGATTTGTTTATTTCATTTAGTTTGAGGTAATAAATCTAAGACCGATACATTCATTTCAAGGTAACTATTTATTTGCTTTAAAACATTGAATTTTCTGAATTTTTATAAGAATTGCAAATTGTTAAAAAACATTCTTTATTTAAGAAATAAAAAGAAAACAATATCACCCCCCCGACTGCATCTGCTTCTGAAAATATTGGCCTGAGAACCAAGAGATTAATTTTTTGCTAGCACTCTCAAGCCCTAGCAACTACGTTAGTCTTTTTTACTGGAATACGCATGCTCGACTTCACGGTAGGGCATTCTGGGAATACTACTGTTTCTTTTATCATCTACATATGATCTGAAGTTTTGTGTTTTGTTGTCTAGTATGTACATAAATGCCAAAAAGTAACAGTAGCTTAGGTCTTATAATGCCAAGACGGTAGAGATCAGTTATTTCTAAAATTATAATAAATAGCTACCTTCCTGGCAATCGCAACTTCTCGGGCTTTCCGGCAGTCTTGAAAGTGTTTTTCTGATCCTGCCGGAAAGGCCTGAGAAGTTGCTATTGCCTTCCTGGATCTTTCCGTCAAGATCGGAAAACAACCTCAGATACTCTTTCTGAGCTTACCGGAAAGGCCCGAGAAGATACAATTGCTACAAAACGGTACCTTTGATTCTCCTGATCTATTATTTTTCACATCAATATTGAAAGTACAAAATACAGAATGATTAAAGCACAGTTAATGAGTAATGCCATTGCCGATGTGAAGCTTACTCTAGATTAACCAAGCTGAATTGAGACCCCTACTCACAACACAACTCCAGTGCACCAATGTGCCTTCCTATTAATAATTAATCGATTCAGAAAATGAAACCAATGGTTTAGAAATCTATATACTTATGTGTTTTATGATGGCTACAGTGCTAGCTCACCTATCTTTTTAAAAGATAAGCTTGTTATGGCCTAACCTGATCCGACTGAGTTGCTTGTGTCTTGCTTTAAGCAGCTGAAGATGGAAATCAAGTAATATAAACTCCTTTTCAATGTCCTGAATTCCAAGATCTCCATTCTATTTGTTGCTACAACAGCAAAAAATACATTTATTAATCAAACTTCAAGTTCACAGTGAATATACACATCTTTATGAATGTTCATATTCAAAAATCTTTACCAAAAAATCTCTTTTAATACCTTTCATTTCTTCTTTCTTGCATGTAATGTCTAAACTTTGAACCCCTTTCTGGGGCCCCAGTATTGATCTGGGGTTTATGGTTGGCTTTAACAATTTAGAATTTACACTATTTGAGGATCCTTGCATAGTAATCTCACAAACTGCAGTATTATAGTTGTCGAGAAAACGAGAAAACGTTTAAAAAACATTTTCCATTTACAGTCTAGACTGTCTTATGTGACCATCCAAGGGACCAATATAAAAAGTCACATAAGACAGGGAGTCACATAATGCAGTCCAAGACTAACTTCACAATCTTTTTAGCTACCTTTTGGCTATCAAAAATACTTGGTACCAAATAGTTAATTTATATATTCTTTTACCTATAAACTAGTTTTTGGTAGACTAAAATTCAAATTTCATCATCTTTAAAAAAGATTTTTAATTTTGTACTGAATCAATAAAAGGGAACTTATTAGAAAATTCAGGATGTTTTTGTTTCCAACAATTGGACTACGGCAGTATGTTTTATTGTTTTGTATTAATAATGACTTTTAAAAAGAATTTTTGACACACAAGTAAAATGATGTTAACTACATTTCTGCATCATAACAATATATGATGTTTTCTTTATGATATTTCCGTTCTACAATAAACAGCTTTATCCATATTAACCATGCATTGTTTTACACACGTTTTTATATATATTAATCTGACCCTAAACTTGTGCTTGTTTATACAGAGTGCGACGAAAGTCATCATTAGAGATATAGCGGGAGTTGAATGGGGGTTAATGATAATAACCATTATTATGAAAGGTGATAAATATTCTGATTGGTTATCGAAACAAAACTTTTCTAATTGTTTCTCAGCTTGGGACGCCATTTTAATTTGCTAAAGTTGCTTAAAACAGTCTACACAGCATTTTGGGACTAAAAAATGACGGTCGCTTGTCACGTAAGGCAGGGGGTCGCTTAATGCATGCGCAGGGTTTTCATATAGGAAATTAAATTGGGCGGTCTAAATATTGTCGCATAAGACAGTCGCTTAATACAGAGGGTCGCTAGGGCAGTCTAGACTGTATATTTCTATGTTAAACTTTGAACCCCTCTTGGGGCCCCAGTATTAGTCCAGTGGTCACAGCCTTTTAAATTAGAATTCACATTATTTAAGGATGCTTACATAGTAATCTCTCAAATTGAAGCATTGTAGTTCTCTAGAAGAAGATTTTTAAACATTTTCCCTCTAAATTTCTACGTTAAACTTTGAACCCCTCTTGGGGCCCCAGTATTAGATCGAGGGTTACAGCTTACCTAATTTAGAATCTACACTATTTGAGGATGCTTACGTAGTAATCTGACAAATTGAAGATTGTAGTTCTCAAGAAGATTTTTAAACATTTTCCATATATACTTCTAAATTAAACTTTCAACCCATCTTGGTCCCCAATATTAGTCCACGGGTCACTATCGAATCTACATTATCGAAGATTGTATGCATAGTAATCTCACAAATTGTAGCATGGTAGTTCTTGAGAAGAAGATTTTTAAACATGTTAATACATGTACCTACATATTTCTATATAAAACTTTGACCCTTCTTAGGGCCCCAGTATTGGCCCGGGGGGTCACGATTTTACCAATTTAGAATCTACATAAGCCATGGATGCTTGCATAGTAATCCCACAAACTGTAACATTGTAGTTTTCGAGAAGAAGATTTTTAAACCTTTCCTGTATATTTTAATGTTAAATTTTGAACCCCTCTTGGTGCACCAGGATTAGTCCAGGGTTCACAATTTTTACAAATTAGAATCTACAATAGGCAAAGATGTATGCATAGTAATATCCCAAACTTTTGCATCATAGTTCTTGAGAAGATTTTTAAACATTTTCCTATATATATGTTAAACTTTGAACCCCGCCTGGGGCCCCAGTTTTCGTCCGAGAGTCACGATTTTTGCACTTTAGAATCTTCACTATATATATAAGCTTTTGTGTAAATATTGGCATTTCTGGTGCAGTGGTTCTTGAGAAGAAAATTTTTAAACATTTTTCCTATGTATTTCTATGTTAAACTTTGAACCCGCCTAGGACCCAAGTTTTGGTCCGGGGGTCACGATTTTTGCAATTTAGAATCTTCACTATATATAAAAAATTTTTTGTAAATATTGGCATTTCTGGTGCAGTGGTTCTTGAGAAGAAGATTTTTAAAAATGCACCCCCTTGTTTACAATTACGAGGTTTTCTCCGCTTTGAATATAACTGGCCTTTTATTTCTGCAATCTATATTCACCATCCCATTAGGATGCTTTGTACCAAATTTGGTTGAAATTGGCCAAGTGGTTTTAGAGAAGAAGTTCAAAATGTGAAAAATTTAAAGACGGACAAACGGATTAAAAAACAAGAGGCCCATGGGCCACATCGCTCACCTGAGCAACAATAGGCATGATAAAATCAGCTTAATGGAGTCATAATACAAAAATATCTGGACAAAGTGGTATAATACATGTAGATCCTGTATAAATAAAAATCCATCCCTTCCATAGTCATATCACATGTTGAGCATTGCAGTTCTCAAAAGGATCCTAAACAATTGTTTATATACGGGATATAAACCTACATCAAACTCTAAACCCCTTGTGAGGCCCAAGAATCGTCCAGGGGACAAAGTTTAAACAATTCTAAAGAATTAGCAATATGTAAAAATGCTTGCATATAAGTAAAACCATATAAGGTACAATAACATTTCAGTTTTTGTGAATTATTAAAATGTTTTCGTTTGTACAACTGGATCCCCAATGTGGCCCAACCCTACTCCTCAAGATTTTGATTTTAACGAATTTTAACA
>JASWDR010000054.1:20000-22500 GCA_033439105.1 Magallana nippona
CGGTCGGGGCAGCGGGACCCGCAGGCCTCTCCCTGCTTCGCGCCTGAGTCCCGCTACTCCGCTGCTCTCGCGCGGTCGGGACAGCAGAACCCGCAGGCAGCTCCCTGCTTCGCGCATGAGTCCCGCTACTCCGCTGCCTTCTGGAGGACGGGGCAGCGGGACCCGCAGGCCTCTCCCTGCTTCGCGCCTGAGTCCCGCTACTCCGCTGCCTTCTGGCGGTCGGGGCAGCAGGACCCGCAGGCAGCTCCCTGCTTCGCGCATGAGTCCCGCTACTCCGCTGCCTTCTGGAGGACGGGGCAGCGGGACCCGCAGGCCTCTCCCTGCTTCGCGCCTGAGTCCCGCTACTCCGCTGCCTTCTGGCGGTCGGGGCAGCAGGACCCGCAGGCAGCTCCCTGCTCCAGGCATGAGTCCCGCTACTCCGCTGCTCTCGCGCGGTCGGGACAGCAGACCCCGCAGGCCTCTCCCTGCTCCGCGCATGAGTCCCGCTACTCCGCTGCCCTCGGGCGGTCGGGGCAGCATACTCCGCAGGCCTCTCCCTGCTCCGCGCATGAGTCCCGCTACTCCGCTGCTCTCGCGCGGTCGGGACGGCAGAACCCGCAGGCAGCTCCCTGCTTCGCGCATGAGTCTCGCTACTCCGCTGCCCTCGGGCGGTCGGGGCAGCAGGACCCGCAGGCCTCTCCCTGCTCCGCGCATGAGTCCCGCTACTCCACTGCCCTCGGGCGGTCGGGGCAGCAGGACCCGCAGGCCTCTCCCTGCTCAGCGCCTAAGTCCCGCTACTCCGCTGTAACTATGGCTCTCTTAAGGTCTGGGCAGCAGGCCTCTCCCTGCTCCGCGCATGAGTCCCGCTACTCCGCTGCCTTCGGGCGGTCGGGGCAGCAGGACCCGCAGTCAGCCCCCTGCTCCGCGCATGAGTCCCGCTACTCCGCTGCTCTCGCGCGGTCGGGACAGCAGACCCCGCAGGCCTCTCCCTGCTCCGCGCATGAGTCCCGCTACTCCGCTGCCCTCGGGCGGTCGGGGCAGCATACTCCGCAGGCCTCTCCCTGCTCCGCGCATGAGTCCCGCTACTCCGCTGCTCTCGCGCGGTCGGGACGGCAGAACCCGCAGGCAGCTCCCTGCTTCGCGCATGAGTCTCGCTACTCCGCTGCCCTCGGGCGGTCGGGGCAGCAGGACCCGCAGGCCTCTCCCTGCTCCGCGCATGAGTCCCGCTACTCCACTGCCCTCGGGCGGTCGGGGCAGCAGGACCCGCAGGCCTCTCCCTGCTCAGCGCCTAAGTCCCGCTACTCCGCTGCCTTCTGGCGGTCGGGGCAGCAGGACCCGCAGGCAGCTCCCTGCTCCAGGCATGAGTCCCGCTACTCCGCTGCCCTCGCGCGGTCGGGGCAGCAGGACCCGCAGGCCTCTCCCTGCTCCGCGCATGAGTCCCGCTACTCCGCTGCCCTCGGGCGGTCGGGGCAGCAGGACCCGCAGGCAGCCCCCTGCTCGGCGCATGAGTCCCGCTACTCCGCTGCCCTCGGGCGGTCGGGGCAGCAGGACCCGCAGGCAGCTCCCTGCTCCAGGCATGAGTCCCGCTACTCCGCTGCCCTCGCGCGGTCGGGGCAGCAGGACCCGCAGGCCTCTCCCTGCTCCGCGCATGTGTCCCGCTACTACGCTGCTCTCGCGCGGTCGGGACATCAGAACCCGCAGGCAGCTCCCTGCTTCGCGCATGAGTCCCGCTACTCCGAAAGGACTGTTTCGAAACGAAGCGGCAGTACTGCGTTTCATCGGAGCAGCTCGCTGTTACCGCTTCGAACAGGTCTGAAAGCCAGTGCAGGCAGTTCGAGGCAGGAACAGGGGGCGTCTCCGATGAAATGCAGTTCTGCCGCTTCGTTTCAAAAGCAATCGCCGGGTCCTGTTACGGGGCAAGAGTCGCAGGCCGTCCCGAGGAAGGCGCTGCTCCCCCGTCCTGAGTAGCACGTATTCGTCCGATCGATCTTGCCATATGGGGGAATCACCGGGAAAAGCCTTCACCCCGCTTCGAGATCGGCATTCGGCCTCGAGGCTGGGGTGGCCGAGCGGAGACCAGGTAAGGCTTACCTGGGTCTGGCGAGGTCGGGGCAGCATACTCCGCAGGCCTCTCCCTGCTCCGCGCATGAGTCCCGCTACTCCGCTGCTCTCGCGCGGTCGGGACGGCAGAACCCGCAGGCAGCTCCCTGCTTCGCGCATGAGTCCGCTGCCTTCGGGCGGTCGGGGCAGCAGGACCCGCAGTCAGCCCCCTGCTCCGCGCATGAGTCCCGCTACTCCGCTGCTCTCGCGCGGTCGGGACAGCAGACCCCGCAGGCCTCTCCCTGCTCCGCGCATGAGTCCCGCTACTACGCTGCCTTCTGGCGGACGGGGCAGCAGGACCCGCAGGCCTCTCCCTGCTCGGCGCCTAAGTCCCGCTACTCCGCTGTAACTATGACTCTCTTAAGGTCTGGGCAGCAGGCCTCTCCCTGCTCCGCGCATGAGTCCCGCTACTCCGCTGCCT
>JASWDR010000054.1:32500-35000 GCA_033439105.1 Magallana nippona
CCGCTGCCTTCTGGAGGACGGGGCAGCGGGACCCGCAGGCCTCTCCCTGCTTCGCGCCTGAGTCCCGCTACTCCGCTGCCTTCTGGCGGTCGGGGCAGCAGGACCCGCAGGCAGCTCCCTGCTCCAGGCATGAGTCCCGCTACTCCGCTGCTCTCGCGCGGTCGGGACAGCAGACCCCGCAGGCCTCTCCCTGCTCCGCGCATGAGTCCCGCTACTCCGCTGCCCTCGGGCGGTCGGGGCAGCATACTCCGCAGGCCTCTCCCTGCTCCGCGCATGAGTCCCGCTACTCCGCTGCTCTCGCGCGGTCGGGACGGCAGAACCCGCAGGCAGCTCCCTGCTTCGCGCATGAGTCTCGCTACTCCGCTGCCCTCGGGCGGTCGGGGCAGCAGGACCCGCAGGCCTCTCCCTGCTCCGCGCATGAGTCCCGCTACTCCACTGCCCTCGGGCGGTCGGGGCAGCAGGACCCGCAGGCCTCTCCCTGCTCAGCGCCTAAGTCCCGCTACTCCGCTGTAACTATGGCTCTCTTAAGGTCTGGGCAGCAGGCCTCTCCCTGCTCCGCGCATGAGTCCCGCTACTCCGCTGCCTTCGGGCGGTCGGGGCAGCAGGACCCGCAGTCAGCCCCCTGCTCCGCGCATGAGT
Source organism: Magallana nippona (assembly GCA_033439105.1). NCBI lineage: Eukaryota > Metazoa > Mollusca > Bivalvia > Ostreida > Ostreidae > Magallana > Magallana nippona. The sequence goes on from JASWDR010000054.1 coordinate 33,140, forward strand.
CCCGCTACTCCGCTGCTCTCGCGCGGTCGGGACAGCAGACCCCGCAGGCCTCTCCCTGCTCCGCGCATGAGTCCCGCTACTCCGCTGCCCTCGGGCGGTCGGGGCAGCATACTCCGCAGGCCTCTCCCTGCTCCGCGCATGAGTCCCGCTACTCCGCTGCTCTCGCGCGGTCGGGACGGCAGAACCCGCAGGCAGCTCCCTGCTTCGCGCATGAGTCTCGCTACTCCGCTGCCCTCGGGCGGTCGGGGCAGCAGGACCCGCAGGCCTCTCCCTGCTCCGCGCATGAGTCCCGCTACTCCACTGCCCTCGGGCGGTCGGGGCAGCAGGACCCGCAGGCCTCTCCCTGCTCAGCGCCTAAGTCCCGCTACTCCGCTGCCTTCTGGCGGTCGGGGCAGCAGGACCCGCAGGCAGCTCCCTGCTCCAGGCATGAGTCCCGCTACTCCGCTGCCCTCGCGCGGTCGGGGCAGCAGGACCCGCAGGCCTCTCCCTGCTCCGCGCATGAGTCCCGCTACTCCGCTGCCCTCGGGCGGTCGGGGCAGCAGGACCCGCAGGCAGCCCCCTGCTCGGCGCATGAGTCCCGCTACTCCGCTGCCCTCGGGCGGTCGGGGCAGCAGGACCCGCAGGCAGCTCCCTGCTCCAGGCATGAGTCCCGCTACTCCGCTGCCCTCGCGCGGTCGGGGCAGCAGGACCCGCAGGCCTCTCCCTGCTCCGCGCATGTGTCCCGCTACTACGCTGCTCTCGCGCGGTCGGGACATCAGAACCCGCAGGCAGCTCCCTGCTTCGCGCATGAGTCCCGCTACTCCGAAAGGACTGTTTCGAAACGAAGCGGCAGTACTGCGTTTCATCGGAGCAGCTCGCTGTTACCGCTTCGAACAGGTCTGAAAGCCAGTGCAGGCAGTTCGAGGCAGGAACAGGGGGCGTCTCCGATGAAATGCAGTTCTGCCGCTTCGTTTCAAAAGCAATCGCCGGGTCCTGTTACGGGGCAAGAGTCGCAGGCCGTCCCGAGGAAGGCGCTGCTCCCCCGTCCTGAGTAGCACGTATTCGTCCGATCGATCTTGCCATATGGGGGAATCACCGGGAAAAGCCTTCACCCCGCTTCGAGATCGGCATTCGGCCTCGAGGCTGGGGTGGCCGAGCGGAGACCAGGTAAGGCTTACCTGGGTCTGGCGAGGTCGGGGCAGCATACTCCGCAGGCCTCTCCCTGCTCCGCGCATGAGTCCCGCTACTCCGCTGCTCTCGCGCGGTCGGGACGGCAGAACCCGCAGGCAGCTCCCTGCTTCGCGCATGAGTCCGCTGCCTTCGGGCGGTCGGGGCAGCAGGACCCGCAGTCAGCCCCCTGCTCCGCGCATGAGTCCCGCTACTCCGCTGCTCTCGCGCGGTCGGGACAGCAGACCCCGCAGGCCTCTCCCTGCTCCGCGCATGAGTCCCGCTACTACGCTGCCTTCTGGCGGACGGGGCAGCAGGACCCGCAGGCCTCTCCCTGCTCGGCGCCTAAGTCCCGCTACTCCGCTGTAACTATGACTCTCTTAAGGTCTGGGCAGCAGGCCTCTCCCTGCTCCGCGCATGAGTCCCGCTACTCCGCTGCCTTCGGGCGGTCGGGGCGGCAGGACCCGCAGGCAGCTCCCTGCTCCAGGCATGAGTCCCGCTACTCCGCTGCCCTCGCGCGGTCGGGGCAGCAGGACCCGCAGGCCTCTCCCTGCTCCGCGCATGAGTCCCGCTACTCCGCTGCCTTCGGGCGGTCGGGGCAGCAGGACCCGCAGGCCTCTCCCTGCTCCGCGCATGAGTCCCGCTACTCCACTGCCCTCGGGCGGTCGGGGCAGCAGGACCCGCAGGCCCCTCCCTGCTCAGCGCCTAAGTCCCG
>JASWDR010000054.1:45000-47500 GCA_033439105.1 Magallana nippona
CATGAGTCCCGCTACTCCGCTGCTCTCGCGCGGTCGGGACGGCAGAACCCGCAGGCAGCTCCCTGCTTCGCGCATGAGTCTCGCTACTCCGCTGCCCTCGGGCGGTCGGGGCAGCAGGACCCGCAGGCCTCTCCCTGCTCCGCGCATGAGTCCCGCTACTCCACTGCCCTCGGGCGGTCGGGGCAGCAGGACCCGCAGGCCTCTCCCTGCTCAGCGCCTAAGTCCCGCTACTCCGCTGTAACTATGGCTCTCTTAAGGTCTGGGCAGCAGGCCTCTCCCTGCTCCGCGCATGAGTCCCGCTACTCCGCTGCCTTCGGGCGGTCGGGGCAGCAGGACCCGCAGTCAGCCCCCTGCTCCGCGCATGAGTCCCGCTACTCCGCTGCTCTCGCGCGGTCGGGACAGCAGACCCCGCAGGCCTCTCCCTGCTCCGCGCATGAGTCCCGCTACTACCGCTGCCCTCGGGCGGTCGGGGCAGCATACTCCGCAGGCCTCTCCCTGCTCCGCGCATGAGTCCCGCTACTCCGCTGCTCTCGCGCGGTCGGGACGGCAGAACCCGCAGGCAGCTCCCTGCTTCGCGCATGAGTCTCGCTACTCCGCTGCCCTCGGGCGGTCGGGGCAGCAGGACCCGCAGGCCTCTCCCTGCTCCGCGCATGAGTCCCGCTACTCCACTGCCCTCGGGCGGTCGGGGCAGCAGGACCCGCAGGCCTCTCCCTGCTCAGCGCCTAAGTCCCGCTACTCCGCTGCCTTCTGGCGGTCGGGGCAGCAGGACCCGCAGGCAGCTCCCTGCTCCAGGCATGAGTCCCGCTACTCCGCTGCCCTCGCGCGGTCGGGGCAGCAGGACCCGCAGGCCTCTCCCTGCTCCGCGCATGAGTCCCGCTACTCCGCTGCCCTCGGGCGGTCGGGGCAGCAGGACCCGCAGGCAGCCCCCTGCTCGGCGCATGAGTCCCGCTACTCCGCTGCCCTCGGGCGGTCGGGGCAGCAGGACCCGCAGGCAGCTCCCTGCTCCAGGCATGAGTCCCGCTACTCCGCTGCCCTCGCGCGGTCGGGGCAGCAGGACCCGCAGGCCTCTCCCTGCTCCGCGCATGTGTCCCGCTACTACGCTGCTCTCGCGCGGTCGGGACATCAGAACCCGCAGGCAGCTCCCTGCTTCGCGCATGAGTCCCGCTACTCCGAAAGGACTGTTTCGAAACGAAGCGGCAGTACTGCGTTTCATCGGAGCAGCTCGCTGTTACCGCTTCGAACAGGTCTGAAAGCCAGTGCAGGCAGTTCGAGGCAGGAACAGGGGGCGTCTCCGATGAAATGCAGTTCTGCCGCTTCGTTTCAAAAGCAATCGCCGGGTCCTGTTACGGGGCAAGAGTCGCAGGCCGTCCCGAGGAAGGCGCTGCTCCCCCGTCCTGAGTAGCACGTATTCGTCCGATCGATCTTGCCATATGGGGGAATCACCGGGAAAAGCCTTCACCCCGCTTCGAGATCGGCATTCGGCCTCGAGGCTGGGGTGGCCGAGCGGAGACCAGGTAAGGCTTACCTGGGTCTGGCGAGGTCGGGGCAGCATACTCCGCAGGCCTCTCCCTGCTCCGCGCATGAGTCCCGCTACTCCGCTGCTCTCGCGCGGTCGGGACGGCAGAACCCGCAGGCAGCTCCCTGCTTCGCGCATGAGTCCGCTGCCTTCGGGCGGTCGGGGCAGCAGGACCCGCAGTCAGCCCCCTGCTCCGCGCATGAGTCCCGCTACTCCGCTGCTCTCGCGCGGTCGGGACAGCAGACCCCGCAGGCCTCTCCCTGCTCCGCGCATGAGTCCCGCTACTACGCTGCCTTCTGGCGGACGGGGCAGCAGGACCCGCAGGCCTCTCCCTGCTCGGCGCCTAAGTCCCGCTACTCCGCTGTAACTATGACTCTCTTAAGGTCTGGGCAGCAGGCCTCTCCCTGCTCCGCGCATGAGTCCCGCTACTCCGCTGCCTTCGGGCGGTCGGGGCGGCAGGACCCGCAGGCAGCTCCCTGCTCCAGGCATGAGTCCCGCTACTCCGCTGCCCTCGCGCGGTCGGGGCAGCAGGACCCGCAGGCCTCTCCCTGCTCCGCGCATGAGTCCCGCTACTCCGCTGCCTTCGGGCGGTCGGGGCAGCAGGACCCGCAGGCCTCTCCCTGCTCCGCGCATGAGTCCCGCTACTCCACTGCCCTCGGGCGGTCGGGGCAGCAGGACCCGCAGGCCCCTCCCTGCTCAGCGCCTAAGTCCCGCTACTCCGCTGCCTTCTGGCGGTCGGGGCAGCATGACCCGCAGGCAGCTCCCTGCTCCAGGCATGAGTCCCGCTACTCCGCTGCTCTCGCGCGGTCGGGGCAGCAGGACCCGCAGGCCTCTCCCTGCTCCGCGCATGTGTCCCGCTACTCCGCTGCTCTCGCGCGGTCGGGGCAGCATACTCCGCAGGCCTCTCCCTGGGTCTGCGTGCTCGGCCGATTCCCGACACCGAGAGCCAAAGCAGGCCGCGCGAAGCAGGTACCGGGGGCGACC
>JASWDR010000458.1:0-57000 GCA_033439105.1 Magallana nippona
TTTAATCTATTTTTGTATGTATACCTTTTACAGATAAATGTTTCTTGATTGTGTTAGCTTAATGACAATATTTATAGAATCAGTCTCTGTACTTCTGTGTATTTGGGGTATTAGTCCAACCCTTTGACCAACTTACTACCATTTTGTAGAGGATCTAGCTGTTAAGACAAACATTTTTATGATCATTTTAACATTTATTGCAGGATTTTAAATTATTAACAGCTTATCAACTGACTGCAATATCAGGATTAAAAGTAATAAGCATAGTTTTTTTTTTAAATTACACAGTATATTGCGCTATATTTATAAATTAATACTTTTTGCAAATAAACTAAAAAATGCCTGCACCAAACTAACTGCATACACCTTTGGCATTTCAACAAGTGTTGCTTTTGTGGAATTTTACCTGATAAGTAATTATTGTACAATAAATTAAAAACAAACTTTCATTATCGATAAACAAGCTCAAAATAGCAATCAAAGTACTGAACTACTAACGGGAGTTGATTTTATCAATTATTATTTATTTCAAAATCAACAATGTTACTTTGCATGGCAAGTAGTTTCTATAATCTTTATTTGAATTATGCACATTTTTTTAATATGAATTCTAGGACTTTTCCGACAAGAATTTCGATATGAATCATGTTGTGTGATATTTAAAGATAGAATTAATTCCATCAAACTACATGTATGTATCAGTAATCGAAATATTTCTGGAAAATTGTATGGATCCAAGCAATATTGAACTCTAGTCTCATTCAACCAGACGCTCGGCTGTAGTCGCTAATCCCTGACAAGCATGAGAGACTCGATCTCTGCTTGTCAGAGATTTACGGAGACAGCCGAGCGTCGGGTTGAACGAGACTATATTGAATTCTGGCGTAGGAATACATGCGACTACGAAAAATATCTTAATTGTTCATACCATTTAAAATCTGACTATTTTCACGGTATTCATAAATAAGTTTCCTTGAAAAGCAATGTTTCAGCATGCATTACATCGAATATATCAATTAGTTTTAAGAACCAAGTCTTGTCAGCGGTGATGATTTGTGCTTAGGTCCTAACACTGTTTCACTTCCGGTTTGCCAGAGTAACTGCATTGGAGAGTTGATTAAAATCAACTCCCCAAAAATGAGAGTAAGGAGGTGGTGGACACGCTTTGGCGGATTTAAGTCAGTGGGAGTTAGCATCAAAATACATGTATATACATGCAATGAGATAATATTGAATGATTACGTAACAATGAATAAAGTTATAAGGAACTTACTTAGATTACACAAAGAAGTTAAGATTTGACAAATGTTGGATAAATGAAATAAGGCAATTCGTTTCTTGAATGTGCGATTTTAGTTCTGATAGATAGAAGCGAGCGACATGCTCTCGCGAGAGAAAGGAAGAGAACTTTCCAGAAGGGGGTAACCAAGAACGCAGTTTGACTAATTACTGTCAAGGCGAAAAGTTTAGGACGGGTTTATCATGCAACGTGGGCAGATACTAGTTCCTATGTAAAAGTTAGACCCCCCATTGTGGCCCCACCCAACCCCGGGGGTCATGATTTTCTACACTACCTGAGGATGCTTCCACACAAGTTTCAGCTTTCCTGACCAAATGGTTCTTTTCTTGAGAAGAAAATTTTTTAAAACTTTCTTTAAAGTTTTCAATAATTCCAAATTATCTCCCCTTGAAAAAAGGAGGTGGTTCTTAATTTTCACAATTTTTGTGATCAGAAAAGCTCACTTGAGCTAAAAACATGTGTAGAACTGATTGCCCACACTCAGTAATAAATAAATCTATCACTCTCAATAAAACTAACATTGTTAAACCAACTGTGTCACCCTGTTTAAAGGGATAGTAGCTACGATTTTAATATATTTTTCATACTGCTGAAAGTAACTAAAAACGAATACATATACATCAAATACTCAAATAAGGCATCACTGTGTTTATAAAAAGCCTCCAAATCATTAATTAATTGATTAAATTCGTCCGAACTCACCACGTTAATTATGCATCGGAGGTTTTTCCGACATCTACCGAAGCTGAGTTTCACATACCCGGATTCAGCGTAATGGATGACGAAGTAAGCACATGACAGTGATTTTTTGTGAAAATAAAATTATTTACATTCTGTGGAAGGTGTATTGCAAGCCTATCCCTTCCATAAAGTATTATTTAATCTATTTCTATTTATTGAACCATAATAATTCAGTGAAAATTGTTTCCGTTTGATGTTTACGTTGAAACATAAATGAGGTACCCAAAGGGGTATTTTTTTTTCATTTCAATAATGTTATATAATATAAATCATCATAATAAATTATGAGCGTTTCATACCTACAAACTAGATTATTATATACGTGAAAATTAGGTATGAAAATTTGATCAGCATCAGAATCGAGGTGTATCCATATCACCAGTTCACAACTGACGTTCTACTATAATGTTTGTTATCAGACTCCTGATTTGAACAAACCGTTCCATAAAATCAAAGATTGAAAAATTCAATTCCTTCTGTATATGAAGTATGATGAAAAAATCCTACCCCTAATACCTTATATACATGTATAAAGGGGGTTGGAATGTTTTAGGCCATTTTGAATCACTTTTTTGATTTTAAAATTCATGTGCCTGTATTATTATGTTAGAATTTACGCATAAATAATAAATATAAAGATTTTACTCCTTGTATATATGCAATTCCATTTGACAATATTTTGAACATTAAAAAACATATTCTCATATTATGATTACCCCCCCCCCCCCCCCCCCACTTACCATCCCATGGACAAATTTACATATAATCTAAATGTAACTTATACAGGTTTCAAGAAGTTCTATGTCTGATAGAGAGTCTTCCTCTAGCCCAGAGAGACCAGGCAGGGGCAGAGCCAGAGGAAGAGCCAGGGCTAGAGGTAGAGCAAGAGGGCAGGGTCCAGCTCGTAGACGGGGTGCTAGAGGAATATGCAGGGGGCCTACCAGACACGAGACGCTCAGACAGCGTGTAATAGACAGAAATCTTCAACTAAGGGTATACTACGATATCTTGTAACACTTTTCATGTCCTTGTAGAAGTCTGTGTCTTATTTTCTTGTATAATAGATTTTGTATTTTCATTAAAAAATTTAGAATTGTGTTGCCGAGATGACCGAAGATGCATTGAGAGAATTGGTGATGAGCGTCTGTGAGAGACACCCATCACTAATTCTCGACATTGTCGATCGGGCATCACAAGCTGAAGCCGCTCAGGGTGGGTATCATCCACTGCCGGGTATCAATTCCCCACATTGGTGTGTGTGCAGCAAGTGCCGGGAGATGCCCACAGAGAACGAGAGGGTATGCTGCCAACTACCTCTCTACTTTGCCAGTAAGTAGTTCTGTATGACGTAGATATAACTAAATTTTAAATACTATAAACATTTTAAAAGAAATTGAATTGAAATTGTATTATAAAATGAATATAAATACACATAATTTCAGGACTTCAACCTGATAGTTCTGGACCCATTAGTTTTGATGGTAGCTCATCGATACAGGCAAGAAAGTTTTTAAAAAATACTATTCTATATAGATCAATTTGTATTGTTTACTCATATGACATTAATTTTTTAATGTCATGTCTGCCTTATCAGTGAAATGCCATTTAAATTCATTTTCATTTCTTTTAACAGACAGGATGTCCTTGCTGCTGGTGAGGAGGATGACTTCAACCGGAGCAATCGCCACGCAGGATACCGACAGTTTATCCTCTGGCAGCATGGGCATTTGGGGGCAGGAAACCGCCGTGTCATTCCGAGCTGCTGCACCTGGAGGATAAGAGATACCTATCCGGACAGTTTTGGACAATATAGGGGATTTGTGGGTGGCCGTCTGGGATAATGTATATTTAAAAAAACAGCACTAATGTTCAAATTTCTTGTTTCTTTTATATTGAGCAACAGCAGCTACAAACACCTACATGTATATTATAAAAAATTTTCACATGGAACACATTATATCTAATTTAATTCAAAATTACATGCAAGTGTAAAAGCAGAAAATTGCTTTATCCCAAGCTATTATTCATTCTATGAAATAAACTAGATGTACATTTTAAGTGAACGTGCACGTGAACGAGATAAAAAAATAAAATAAAGCACACTCGACATAAAATGGGAAAGTTCTACTTAAAATCAGCATCCCATATGGATAGCTTTGTGGTCAAGAAGTATATAAAAAAAACTCTTAAAAATTCAATGATAAATAACATTAGTATCAGAATTGAATATCAAGTACATGTACCCTAAGCATACCTCGTAGCTATGTCATAGACATGTAAACTGTATGTCTATCATAAAGATAACAGGAACAGGGTAGTCTACAATGAATTTATTCTACCCAGTAGTCAATAGTTTTGTCCTTGTCAACACTTGTTCTAAATCTTGATCGCTGTTCTTGAACAATCTGTTGAGTAGGTGGTGGGGGGATTGGTGCAAGGTGAGATGAAACTCTTCTAGGGTCATCCTGCTCTAGTACCATCTTCTGGTTCATACCAATGGCATCATCCAGGCGTTTAAGGATAATTTTCCGCATCATCTCAGGCACATATGAATACTGTTTTGGTTCTTTACATGTTGTGACTGACCATCTACTACTTTTCTTCTGAAAAACTCTCTGATACCTAAAATAAGAGAGAATATTGCTAAATAAATTTCTATTCAATACAATGGACAAATGAACCACTAAGCAGAGCATATCTCCTCATGACAGGAAATAGTTTTAATGCATTGTATTATACAAGCACATGACATGAAGTTTCCTCACCATTTTAAGGAAAATTTCTTTGAATAATGCAAGTTAAGTCAAGACAACTCATTCTTTAATTTGTTTGCCCACAAGCTTTTGTATTTTAAGTTAATAGTAGTACTATGTTCCTTGCACTATGAGATAAAATGTCATCAAAATCAACATTTCCTTGTTTTAGTTGACAAAACTTGTTATAACCTGATAGATCCATCTTTGTTTGTCATAACTTCTCTATCAATGTGACCGTTATGGTCCAATGCAGCCAAGAGATTTCGACATCGGTAAGCCAAAAGGTTCTTTACATGTTGTATGTGTGTATACACCTGTGTGTATGAATGTCTTTTCGATGCGTACATCAAAATGAGGTTCTGAAAATTTTCCAACTCTGCTGTACTTCTGAAATAATAAAAGATTATCAATTGTAAAAAATAATATCATTTTCTAAATATGGTTGACACTAGGGTCAGCATTATATCTATTCAAAAATATATTTGCATTTGTTAAACTGTTAGAAATACTTCAAGAAGTAAAAATGACATGAACCTGCAGTTCAGATAATATGGGACGTTGTTAAATAATCTTTTGTCCAAAACAATACTCTTTAAGGAAACATGAGCTGGGGAATCTTTTTCAAGCCATCCCTTCTCTCTAGCAGTAGTCAATGGGCCATGGTCACACTTATTACTAGAACTGTATGGCAATATCCAACTGTGTACATTCACTACATGGTGTAATACACCAATCCACATCCCCTGAAACAAATGTTACCATCTTAATTTGTCTTCTAACTTAATTACTAGAAATAGGTTTTAATGAAATGTTTAACTTACAACAAAATCTTCTTTTGTAGTACAAGTTTGTGCTGTATACCAGTAATGGTTAACCACATCTTTGGTCTAGTCCAGCAAACCTTTATTCTTCTTTTCTTGACCTGCCTTAGTAAACATGAAAGCATTGCCATGTCAATGAAATTGCTATAACTAATTCATGCAATGTTCTTCACTGTAGTCTTCAACGTGTTACGAATGGAACAAGCACATACCAACACAGTATATCATGCTAACCTTGATGATTTTTTCCCCAAGTTCTTGGTCCCATGCCAAACATCAAATGAATGCTTGATGTCCGGATAGTTTTTCTCTATTAAAAAATATCAGATTTCACTAATCATTGTAATTTCTAGCATGTAAACACATGAAAAATATTCACACAGGTATGTAACAAATGCAAAGGTACATTATTACTAACAAAAAAATTATTACAGTTTATACACACTCATTAGTGATGAAATCTGCACATGTGCATCAGTCACAACTTCTACAATTTTCATCCCCTTCTCTACAAGAAACTCAAGTCCCTTTATAAAGCACGCCTTTTCCAAGTTTGTACTTTTCTTTTCAGTAAACCTTTTGTCCAAAGTGATGATGCATAGGATCTTTTTGGTAGTATACTCCATGAAGGTAAAAGAGCAATACTGCGCTGAATGTCCTGGATGTCCATTCTTCCATCCCCTTCAATTTTAAGAAAACATTATTGTTTAAGTTAGAACTACATCAAATGTCTAATGTTATACCCTTACAGGTATTATATTTTGTAGTTCTAACCAAAGTCCAATAAAACAAATATTGCAATCAACCAGCTAACGATCTAACACAAAAATTGTTGGACTGTTGCATCTTCACTATCTAATATTCGTCTAATCTCAATCTCGTCAAGAAGCAACATTTGCATTTACCAAGAACAACCAAATCAATTCTTCTGAACTCCTCCAATACTGCATCCTGGTGGTTTATCCAGTGTTCATCGACAGACGGGACAACATATTGGCGCTGCATTTTATAGAAGGTGCTTTTGCTAAGAATGGGAAGATGTAAAAATTTAGCAAACATGGATATCTTTTGGAAATTACTTCCTGAGTGCTTGCAGTCAGTATCAAGTCACCAATGTGTACACCTCTATTCAAGATTGGCTGGGAGCACCATTTATAAAGCATGTGGCCATCTGGACAAATCTGATTAACAAAAATAGACAATTCTATTAATTAAATAGCAAATATAAATGGAGAAAATGAGATACAATATTTTATACACAAATACTAATCATAAAATGATTTTAAATCTTATATATCTCAGGACAGGAAGTGACGACTAAAAAATAATGTGCTATTCTATATTTATGAATAAACACATTACCCATTTCAGGTAAAAGGCTGATGCAACAACTTCTTTCTTTATTTCTACTTCTAATCCACAGCCTTTATGAGAACAAGTTTTCTGTATGTTTGCTGTAGCTAAATTCAGCAGCTGGTTGAAATATATCAAAAAAGGTTGATCATTCATAAAGCCTTGTATCTCTTCATTGGTTTTGATGTGATGACAACCAGGACTTTGACTGAAATCAACTTCTGTAGTCTCAATTTCCTCATCACTTTGCATTTGTCATCTTCATCATCATCCGTAGCAGCAATTGTGTCAAGTCCTTCTCTATTTGATAAGAAAATGCATTGTTTTAATATGATTTGTATATAATGATGATATTTTACACAACTATTTTGGCCCCTTCTTGACCCTTCAACTCTCCCCCTTGCCAATCACCTGTAAGCAGAGAATCTCAGTTAACATCCCTTCACTACTTATAAACTACTTATAAACATCAGACTCTTACATCTCAGGGTAGTAAATAACTACTTGCTAACTTGAAAATGAGAGTAATTTTCTTTATTGGCTACAAACTGTATGGGATCGTTTCGCCCACATAGGGAGTAAAAATTCATATTATGTACCTTAGAGTGATGTTAAAACTTGGTTCATAACCATCATCCTCTACATCATCATCTGTCATTTCCACCTCAGTCACATCAATGGTCAAGCTATACGGGAAAAAACAAACAAAATACTAAAAATGTATTTTTTCTTTATACGCATACGCATTATTAATTATAGTTCTATGAATTTCTTATATTAGCTTAATTTATTGTTTACTGTAAAAAAAAACCAACAATATGACTAACTCAAAAGGGTTTACGAAACTGTTTGACTCCTTCATAATGGGACATCTACAGCTTTCTTTCATTTCTTCTACTCCAGACATGTATACATCTGACTTACTGAAATGTAGAAGGCATTCTTTTTTAATTACCACATAGCGTAAAAAAGTCTAAATTCACAGTGACTTTTAAATACTTTTGAATATTTCTCTGTTTGGTCATTTGAAAAAACTAGTATCATTTTGTACTTTGATAAACTATACTGGCATATGACCAATTCTCGCCAAGGACCATTCCTTGCCAATGCATTTTTACAGGATAGGTAGGAGGGGGTTGGATCATGGATAAATAATGGTTCAAACTTATATTTTGGGGGGGGGGGGGGGGGGGGGTTGTACAAAATGATAATAAATTAAGTAATGGTTCAATTGGAATAACTTATATTTGAGAGGGAAAAGGACCGAAATCCTTATCCAGACTTTATCTGGCTGCAGAAATATTATTACATTAATTAGTTCATGCATGTATGGAATATCTGTAGTGAAAATGCATTATGTTATTGAATGTGTATTGTTATGCATGACCTCTGACCCTGGTCCACCCCAACATTACCTGGTCCAATCTGCTGGAGCTCCAGTTCCGATTCTGCTGTAGACAATACCACACCTGTGGGTTTTTTGTTTTGTTTTTTACATGTTTCCCTTTTTTAAATATATCGTCTGTTGTCTTCCACACATTGTAAGGTAAGACAACAGGTATTTTTACTATGTACGTTTTGTAGTTCTCGGCTACACTACATATCAATGAGACATTGCATATCAAAATGTTTACATAAAATTTTGATAAATTCGCAGGATAAATACATACTCAGTTATTTCCGCCTCTGAAGAAGTAATTCTTGACACATCACACTTGTATGGAAAAGACGATGGTCCTTGGATAGAGGTAACAGGTGCACCCACCGGACTCATTCGCTCGACTGTAGATCCTTTGGGAGTACCGATACAATCTTTTCTATACAGTTCATACCTAGATAGTAAAAATAAAGCATAAATAGTGTGCAATATAAATCGATTATATGTGACAAAACAACTGCAATATCGTTTTTTAAAGTCTTACTTCAATTCTATCATTAAAAATGTTTTTTGGTAAGACATCTACCCCTTGGGGTACCCCATTAACTAATATTATCGATAAAGATGCTTCGGAAAGGAATTAAATTATCATACATTGCATGATGTTTTTCTCTGCCTGGATTAAAATTTAACGATGAAATATTATGTATAAAATCGTGAATTATCACACTTTACTAAAATTTTAATACTCACTTGTCCAGTAAAACTTTTGCGACATTTGCATGGCTCTCCAGCTTTAGAGTGTCTTTCAACTCATTCCAACGTTCAAACTGGATGCCGATATTTACTCGCACCTTATTATAAGACGCCTGAATGTTTTAAAGATTTCGTTTTCTGGCTGAATCGGTTAGAACACGTTTTCGTCCGCGAGTTGACATACCCGTGTCGGCCATGTCTTCTGCTAAAGCAATCTATGCATGCGTTATTGAGGCTGTCGAATGAGTTCACAAAAGGTCATATGAATACGAACGGACTTTAACTTATTTTTTGTCTACCAGACAAAAATTCATGTCACTTGCCTATATTGACAAAATTTTGTCAAAACTATCAATTGGAACATAACAAAAATTGTATTTTACTACAAAATTTATCATTCTAAAGAATTATTTTGCCAAATAAAAACTTTTCAAAAAATTCCAAAATCGTAGCTACTACCCGTTTAACAATATTCCCAAGCCGCTATTGACCGCAAGTTCCTTGTGCAGACGAAAAAATTCGCCACCAGCACATGAACTCGATTCAAATTCGAAAAAGTCTAAAAAAAAAACTGGAAAATATTATTCCCCCAAGCGATACGATTTCCTCACATCGCCAATGTTGTACTCTGTGTTCAATAATAGAAGGCGACGCCCTCTCACTGGTTCGAAAAGCCTATGAGAGCAATGCTCTCCCTATAGACAACGTGTATATATGCCCAATTATAGAAATTACACTCTATACCTATGAACTTGGAAAACTTTTCCAAGATGGAGGAAAAAAGAATCACTTCACGTGCAGTGACATCACAGGCATCCATGTTGAATTTGAATCTCGTACTAACTTAACATTTGATGATAATTAATCAATATTGTTTAATAAGTGATAAATACATTCAAACTTACCTAGTGTGCTCTTAAAAAAATATTTCCCAATTATATGAAAACAAATATTAGTTTAATTCCTACCACTTTTAACCATTTGCATTAGATCCGATCAAATGAAATTCAGGACATCTGATTGGACAAAAATATGTGTTTCAACTTTGAAGCAGATTTATTTCATTGTTATTAAAATAAAATCACGCATTTTAATTGAATTTGCTTTCTGATTTCTTTTTGAAAACACCAAAGACGTTTGTTCTCGCCATCTATGAGATTGATCAACACGATATTTCTGTAGTGTGTCAGTAACAAACCTAATAAGTAATAATTATGTACATGTATTTTGATCGAATAAAAATAACAAAAAAAGCAGCTAAAATCTGTCCCAAGATTTTTAGCTTCATTAATATTAGTTATTCATAACTACCTCCACCTTCGCTAGCTGTGCTGCTCCTGTGGATCAGAAACCTTGGCTTGAAAATTTGTTTACATGTTTATGTATTTGAATTTCCTGGCCCACTCTCTCTCTCTCTCTCTATCTCTCTGCAAATGATATAAAATAAGGTCTGGATGATACATTTGAAAATTGTCTGAGGTGTTCCATGAGACTTCCGAATGGAAAAAAGATAAATCTCCACAAGAAATCTGTTTTCCGTTCCTGTGAAAATCTCTGAGTAAAAAAAAAGAGATGACGTACGTTTTAACATAGACATCCGTTATATTAATGTCTATGGTTTTAGTGAATGATTTCAATTGTATTTCTTTTAGCTGTGTATTTTTCGATAAAAAACCGTTAAAATGTGGAGGAAACAGTAACTTGACACAGACTACAGTCTAGAGTATCAGGGCTTTAACAAATTTAACAACAACCCAATGCTCTTGGGGCAATGGGCAAGCAATAAGATTAGAGTCCATTGTAAACAAAACAAACAATATATGAGATGACAGACCAGAGATGATGAAAGGGCATCTACTGATCTAGCCCCATTATTGGGTTCGCAAATCGCCCAGTCCAAACGGTTACACCGTAAAACATATCATCAACTGCAGCGAGTAGTGCGAAGCTCTAACAACGCTTGGGCGAAGAGAAAATTTGGACTACTGCTACCTTTGACATAATGAAAATTCTGTCGTCAGATTCATACCCACAATTTTGTGTAAAATGCAAATTATGAGCCGGTCCTATGATATCGCGGTAGTTAAATCATCAGTGATTCATTTTGAAAATGGTCTTTATGGGTCCAGAGGACCCTTCTTAATCATAACTATCAGTCCCAAGCAGAAAACAACGAGTCCATATATTATCCCCAAAGAACGTGAACATCAAACAAGCTCTATTTATTTTAAATCAAATTCTTAATGGCCATATACTAAGAGACAGGCTGAGTGCCGTCACTGGAACCCTTCTGAGTTTTCTCCGTTTCTTTATCGCCACAATTATTTATTTTACATTCTGGATCAGCATTCCTTTCAGCATGAACCTCTTTGTTGTTATTAATTTCAGATTAAGTGTCACTTGTCTACCTTTTCATAAACTCTGGTTTGTGAGGAATTTTATCAGAGCGGTTTTATTCGGTGACATCGTGATCGACATCAATTATGTATCATTGGCTCTGATTGGTTAATCACTAAGTGTTGACCAATGAGATATTGGCTTTTGTATTGTGGTTTTTTTTATTATTCGGAACATTTCGGGCATCTACTTAGTAGGTTAAGAAAGGAACAATCGATGTTCTGGAACTTCTTAGCGAGAAAATGTGTATGTGTATTTTTTAATTTAATGCGTCCTTTGGGATGCACACATAATGAAAGTATGCGTACTGAGCAAAATTTGTGCGTATTTTACGCAGGACGCACGTCAAAATGAATCACTGAATCATTTTGTCGAAAAATCTATCAATACGGAAATATTTCCAGAAACTAATGTTATTGTGAGTTTCCTTTATAATATACCTCAGTGATGTTTAGCCTCTGTTTACTATTTTAAAAATATCCCGACGTCAAATGTCAATTTCAGCGCGTGCTACTATACGTAAACAGAAATACCGCGATACCATAGAACCCGCGATATGATAGGAAACAACTATACTATAGTCTTCCCAAGATATTCATGCAGCAAATTTGACCGATTTCTAATAAAAATACACATACCTGTGAAAGAAGTGCAATTGAAATCGATGAAAGGGAAAATTTCCAAGATATCTTCATTAACACATTATCATATTTCACTCATAAAAGTTCACAGGAACGAAAACAGATTTCTTACGGAGATTTATAATGGGGAATGTTTACATCTCTTCTCTATTCGGAAATACTCGGAATACCTCGCACAATTTTTCAACGTTATCATCCGGGTCTGCTTCAATACAAAATCCCCGTAGACATCACATTTTTTAGCCATGTATTGAAACACGATCAGCTAGAGGGGGCGTTTCAACGGAGAAATCTTGGAAATTTTTCATACTTTTGATTTAATTTTATTTAATTTATTATCTTGTACCCATGTGTATTTAAAATTCAATTTATGCTGCGCCCGCCCCAAACAGTTGCACCGTTAAACATATTAGAAAGCTCCCACCACCACACGATATCGGATTCCCATGGATTTACCTCATAGGTTTGTGTCGATGTCGTCTGTTTAGTGGCTTCTCAATAAGAAATAGAGTTGTCCTTCTATTTCCGGTGACGTCACTCCCGGGTGTAGGCCTAACCCGATCTACACTACAGCGCGAAAATTTTGTTAATTTTTCTTACTTTTTACGATCAACTTGTTCATTTGTTAAAAGGAAGGTGCAAATGTAAACAATAAAATGCTTTCTTTGGTGATTCATGCGGGATATGAAGGTGGCGACATTGCAGAAAAAATACATAACCCGCGTTATTTATTGTTTAAATACATGTATTTATGTTGAACCTGAACCTCATATGTATTTTTTTTGCAATGTCGCTACCAAAGGTAGTATTTTATTGTTTAAATAAACTCAAGATGAGAAAGAATAAATGAAATTCTACACCAGACAGAAACCATTTTTCCATCAAAAAGATAATTAACAACCCCCCCCCCCCCAAAAAAAAAAAAACATCAGAAATCGAATAACTGAGGGGAATTTAACAATTTTGATTGATCTAAACAACATTAAATGCTTAATTTCAAAATTATTATGAGCTGACATTAACCAAACTCGGGAGTATGTATGCAGTCAATTGAATGAACTTTTGCACTTGATTTTTTTTAAAGAGTTATCTGCCCTTTATAAAAATTAGGAAAAATCGTTTTCTCAAAATATATATGGTAAATTATGAATTTTTTGGGCATTTTCAATGAAAGGGAGAGCTTTTGCAACCTTTTACCTAGAGATTTGTGAGAAAATTACTTGTACTAAAAAGATATAATAAAAAATGCATTTTTCCCATAGACTTCAATGTTAAATTCAATATGTAATAAATTTGGTAATATTCAACATTTTTAAAAAAATTAAAAGATGAATCTTAATTATTTAATAAACCCTTAAAATCACACTAAGATTATAGTGATCAAACTTGCAATCTATTAAATATGAAATATTATAGTTATGAATGGACTACCTTTATTTGAAAGACTCTCCAACACACTTGTTTTTTCCGAGCTGTGCCCCGGAAAGGCCAGAGAAGTGCGATTGGACATGAGCTTCCGTTTCACGTGATTTCAGTAAAACGGGAGGATCCGCATTTTATGGTTATAAGATGTGTAATCCTTAATTAAAGTAGACTGAGTATCACACTACGTCATAATATGGATTTTACAATATCTGTTCGACTTTTACATAGCGTTTTAGATATCCGGTATTGATTTTGCTCTACATCGCTGTTGTAAACAATGGCAATAATAAGCAATTAGAACGGTAGTGTATGTATTATATGAGATATAGAAATGATTATAAAGAAAAATGAGAAATAAATAAATGTTGATTTTGTTAAAGTTAAATGAAAAACGAAATTTCTGATAAACTAGGATCTCAGGTATACTCACATCTTCTTGTTTTGATCCCCCCCCCACCCCGAATTTTTCTTTTTTCTTCTAAAACAGGTTCAAATTTAGAGACAGAAGTATTTTGTATTAACTCAATCGTCAATTAATTAATGTTTAAATGATATCTAACATTGTTAACAGACCTAAGCAAAAAGCTGTAGTAAAATGTGATTTTAATGAAAATTTTTCTTCAGGGTCTACACTTGATTTAGAGCTTATAACATGAAAAGTAATCTGTCAACATATGATTTATTATACCAAATCTTTTTTCTAAGATGTCATTATTTAGAATAAACACTATGAATTTAGGCTTGAGTTTATAAAATAGTTAAAAATGACCACACATTTTTTGTATTCAATTTTGATACATCAGGCCCAAAAGGCGTACCTACTTACAAAAATTTGCACAAAAAATTGGTGTGATATGGTTTAAATAAATATTCATACTCTGTTTTGAACATCCAGTTCTAATTTCCCCAAAACAGACGTCATTGTCAATAATTTCGCAAGGGGGTACACCTGTCTGAGAGGTGATAACATAAAAACTAGCATGTACACATATATATTTTCTCATGCGCGGATCCAGACAATTTTTCCAGGGAAGGAGGGTCTGACGGTTATTTGAGTTTGCCGGGAGGGGGGTGGGGGTACGAGGCATATTTTTGGTAATTTTATCATGTAATTTAAAGAAATTCTAATTTTGCAGGGGGGGGGGGGGGGGGTCCGGACACCGACCCCCCTCTAGATCCACGCATGTTTCTTATGTATATGTATTGCTAGAATGTATATCGATCATTTAAAATAAGCCTTTAATGATTGAGCCCATTTAGTACAAAGTATAGGACTACCTTAACAGAATTTTTAGACCTTGAATTAATAATATTGCCTTAGAAGCAAACCAATGTGTAATTTTCTGCATGTAAAAAGGTTTTGGTCACTACTTTATATAAACGCTTCAAAATATTGTATTTGAACATGTTCAGTAGTATATACATGTGCTTTTCACAGTACAAAGATACTGGTCTTCGGATAGAGCAGTTCTTTATTATTTGTTTCAATCATGTTAAAAAATGTATTCAATGCATGTACACTACTTATTATAACATATGTGTTACTGTTTACGTATGTAAGCTTTGGGTTTGCGGATCATGGGGTGGGGTACGGGTTTAGCTCAAGTCATAACATATCTATCAACAATACTTATATTTAACTTGAAAAACAGTGAAATTCTACTTATTGAAAAGATATTGTATTGCAAATCAAATGTTCTGGTTTATAACTTCATGATTGAAATATTGCTTCTTTGAATAAATTATGCCTGATAATTCATCATGATGTGACATGCAGTCTGGGTACAGTTTTGTCATCTGTAAGCTGCAATACTTATGGAGGCTGCATGGTCAACAAATTAACCATCAGATCTGCCTAAAATTTTAAGATATGATTTGTTAAGCTATAAACTATTAAGTAAAGAAAAAATCCATACATTTAATCATTTAGATTTGGGTATTTTCATATATTTTTATATAGAACTCTTCTTCTAAAAGAAAATGCATGGCCATGAGCATCGAGCCATTTTAATGGTAATCTGTCGCAAGATGCAGTTGCATGTCATTTTACCTAAAGGTGCAAAAAGCCATTCGAACATATCAGATGTATTTTAATCAGGTCTTCTTTTATTACAGGGAAAATATCTCTACCTGCATCATTGGAATATGAAGCCGTCAGGATGAAGTCCAAGAAGAGCTAAGAAGAGCAGCAGCAATGGGTTGAGGTCAAAGCTGATCAACATCGCCATCCTCCATGTTGGATTCCAGCTATTTTTGGTCAGTATGTTTTTCTTTATATTGTTTCCTTTTCCCCTCCCCCTCCCCTCCACCCCCCCCCCCCCACCCCCACCCCATCCTGGTTAGGGAATTCTACTCAATTTCTATTGTATTCTAAATTTTACACAGTCAAACAGATCATATAACCAAATGATTGTATCAGTTTAATCAAATTTGACCTTGTTTCCTCACCAAGGTCAGGTCTAGGTCACTACCTTTTTTTCTCAACTTAAAGGATGATAAAAATATATGTAGTTATCTGCAGTTATGTAGACAACTGCTGAAGATATGAATTTCTGTTTTTCAATAAAATGATAGGATATCAGAATGTCTATTGGCTTATACATATATTACTAAACTGAAATAAATATGCAATCTAAAATTGATATTGCTTAGCCCGCATTTCCTCTAATTTTCTTAAATTTTGAATATATTTTGATTATTTTTCTATGCTTCCAATATTAAAATATTTCTGAATTTTTCACATTATGAAGACTTTACATAAAGACATAAATTGACAGAAAAGCTATTATATTAATTGACATTTTGATAAGAGAAATAATCTTATTTAAGTGATTTTTTCACACAAATCTTTTTAAAGAAAGAGCGCTTAAAAAACTAATAAAAATGTAATTTGATAGGCAAATCATATTTTATAAACATATTCTTAAACCCAACTATCTTATCATTAGTTCACATTAGTTGAAAAAATCCCTTTTTAATGTTATTGTTTTAAAAACGCTAAATACACTCATGAATCTACAGCAATTCTGAATAACAAAAACGTGTGATATTTTTTCCTATGCCAATGTTCCGCCAAAAATATAGTCAATTATGAAATCAATTATGACGTCATATAAATTTTGACGTCCTAACTGAAAAAAGGGTAGTTGGGGCTATGTCACAATGAAAATCTGTGAGTTATCTCCCTGTAACCACAAACCTTACCTTAAGGTTAGATATAGTAGTACAAGTATTTAACCCCTTGGACCCCGCCACTCCCTGTTTTTCGTCTTGAGTTGTTTAATTTCATGTTCTCTCTTAATATTTATTTTCAATTTCTATTTTCCTGTGACTATTCAGCGCTGTCCTGTGTCAGTGGACATTGCGATTGAAATGAAATGTGTGCAATTTGAATGTGGAAGGTGATCATCATCATCATCATTGTCATCATCATCAACAGCCTGATTCCAGCTTCTTTTTAAAAGTGTTCCCAATGGCAGTGATTACAGCATCTGATTTAGATGACGACAGCATTAATGCCAAGGGAGGAATTGTGACTTGGCAACAGCACTCATCATTAACATTTCCAAAACCATAGATTTATTAATAGCCATTAGAAGAATGAAACATAATAAGGATTCCATTCAAAGTCATTTCTGTCTTTGGTAAGGAGATACCGGCCAATGATGTTAACAGTTGGTGGAGGACAACTAATATTAACACAGTGAGTTGGAGGAAGAGAAACTCAACAGGGGTCAAATATGTTATACAGCATCCACACAAAGAGTTGGAGGAGGGCAAACATAAAGGGGAGCCAACGATGGACTATTGCATCAAAAGGATGTCAACACAAAGAGTTGGAAGAAGGCAATGTATAGGGGGACCAATGATGGAGCTATATGTACTGCATCCAAAGGATGTTAACACAAAGAGTTGGATGAGCGCAACGTAAAGGGGGGCCAACGATGGACCACTACATCCAAAGGATGTCAACAAAAAAAGTTCGAGGAGGGCAATGTAAAGGGGGCCAACGATGGACTACTGCATACAAAGGATGTTAACACAAAGAGTTGGAGGAGGGCAATGTAAAAAGGGGTCAATGCTTGACTACTGCATGTTAACTCAAAGTGTTGCAGAGCATCCAAGATGAATATTAACTTGCAGTGGGGAAATAATACATTAAAAGATTTGCATGATATTTAACTGGATGTGTAATCAAACATTATTTGATTATGAGTGTACTTCATTGTTTATTATCAATAAAATGAATTGATGATACCAAATATCTGGAAAAAAAAGAATTGTTGCACCAGTAATTTTTTATGATTTAAAAAAGATTCTAATAGCAATTAATATCTGTGTACACAGTATTTCTTTCTGTGATTCTGAAAAAAATGTGAAAGTTACTGATATATCATTGCGAAATAATCAGATATATGGTATCATAGTAATTGTGTTTTAATTTTTGCCATGCTTTGTTTTGGTTGTAGGTTGCCCCCACAAGCATTGGTTTGACAAATTGTTTTTGCATTCAAATTCTTGTGGAGGTTATTTCTTCTATGAGACTGTTAGTTGGCCAGGGTGAGTAACTTATTTAATCTACTTGAAACTAAAATTAATATTATATTGCAAAATACATAATGATAATTAATTGTCATCATAAATTAGAAAATATAAAGTAGAAAATCCATCATTAAAAAAAAGATTCCTGCTGGGTTCAAGATGTTACTAGTCCTTATATTATATTTCACAAAACTTGCATGCATGGATGCTGCATCAGTAGATACTTAATAATTTTTAAGAGACATGAATGCTCAGAATCCTAGCAACTTTCTTCTTTTCAACAAGAAAAGATAATTTTTCTAAAAAGTTTTAAGTGCAAAATGGCCAAGCATTAATTTACATGTTAATTATGCAGTTAATATGTGAATTTGGTTCATTTCTCTTTGATTCATTGTTATCTACCAATACATATTTAACTAGTTTATTATGATTCAATATTGTTCAATATCCCTTCATTATTCATCGAATACCAAATTTAATAGTGTTTTGGTGATTTATATCAATTAATGCTTAATCAATCCAGGCAAATTTGTGTAATTTTCTAGTTTTCTTCCAAAGATCAAGGGTAATTTTCTATTCATAAGGTACATTTAACAAATTTATTATTTGATTGGCGCAAAACTTTTGATCAGCCCCCAAAAAAATTATGAACAGTTATGTTCGATGTAGTTAGATCATATAGCGTAAAATTTGAGTGATTAAGAAGGGCCCGGTCCCAGTCCCTCCACCCCCTTCTTAATTGCTATTATTTTACTTACCGGTAATATGATCTACCGATAGCTAATTATTTCTTAATTGTTGTATGTACAGTAATTGCTTGACCATTACCTTTGACCATTATGTCATTTTGAACGGCCAATGTCTTAATATGACATATGGTTCAAAAGTAATGTGAGTGTTATCAAAATTTAAAAAATTTTCAGGGACAATGAGTGCTTGAAGGGGGCCTCGGACCCTTTTAATACATGTATGAATAGATTGCAAGATCCTCTCACATGAAGTTGACATTGGTAAAAGTTCAAAATCTCTATCTCTTATGGTTTTAGAG
Organism: Magallana nippona; assembly: GCA_033439105.1. Classification (NCBI taxonomy): domain Eukaryota; kingdom Metazoa; phylum Mollusca; class Bivalvia; order Ostreida; family Ostreidae; genus Magallana; species Magallana nippona. Next base: position 19,159 of record JASWDR010000458.1, read on the forward strand.
TAGTAGGGATAACATAATTTTACCTAATATGATCTAACTATTTCTTTATCATTACAGCATTTGCAACCATGTACCTTAATGCTACAAGTTGCATTAAAGTTGACAATTCCAAATGCTAATTATTGCTAAAGTTATCACAAATTGTCTGCCGATTATCCTGGCTAAAAATTCCAATGGCAAAATCTACTGTAAATATCTTCAGTTCTTTAGAAGCCAAATTTTTCCTATTATTTTAGAAAAATCAAATAAATCATCTATGATTGTTAAAAATCTTTCCCTTAATCTTTATTTGGAGCTCTTCATTAAACAAGATTAATATAGTCCAAAAATGGTCATGACCATCTGTCTTAAGGTACTAATTTAGATCGGGATTGCCCTACATGAAATTCCAAAATTATGTCACATACCACTATTTTTTATAGATAGCAGACATTGAACAGTCTCCGTCATAACACGCAACTGTTGCCTCCAGGACTTTGGATAAGAAACTGCTCATTTTCTCCAGGTTTATGTCAAACTTGGTGAATAGCTTTTTTCTACCATTGAACATCTGGATTTTAGGTAATTGTTAAACACCCACTGTTACTCCTTTTTTAGCTCACCTGAGCTGAAAGCTCAAGTGAGCTTTTCTGATCACTTTTTGTCCAGCGTTCGTCTGTCTGTCTGTCTGTCCGTAAACTTTTTACATTTTCGACTTCGAGAATCACTGGGCCGATTTCAAACAAAGTTGGCACAAAGCATCCTTAGGTAAAGGGGATTCAAGTTTGTTAAAATGAAGGACCACGCCATCTTTCAAGGGGAGATAATTAAAAAATCATTGAAAATTTGTTGGAATTTTCAAAAATCTTCTCAAAAACCATTTGGCCAGAAAAGCTGAAACTTGTGTGAAAGGATCCTAAGGTGGTGTAGATTCAAGTTTGTTCAAATCATGATCCTCAGGGATAGGGTGGGGTCACAATGGGGATCAAATTTTTACATGAGAATATATAGAGTAAATCTTTAAAAATCCTCTTCTCTGAAACTAATCAGCCAGAAAAGCTGTAACTTGTGTGGAAGCATCCTCAGGTAGTGTAGATTCAAGTTTGTTCAAATCATGATCCCGGGGGGTAGGGTAGGGCCACAATGGGGGGTCAAATTTTTATACAGAGTAAATCTTTAAAAATTTTCTTCTCTGAAACCAATCAGCCAGGAAAGCTGAAACTTGTGTGATAGCATCCTTAGGGAGTGCAGATTCAAAGTTGTGAAAATCATGACCTCCGGGGTAGGTTGGGGCCACAATGGGGGGTCGCATTTTTACATAGGAATATATTGAGTAAATCTTTAATAATCTTCTTCTCGGTAACCAATCAGCCAGGAAAGTGGAAACTTGTGTGATAGCATCCTTAGGTAGTGCAGATTCTAAGTTGTGAAAATCATGACGCCTGGCGGTAGGGTGGAGTCACAATGGGAAGGGGGGGGGGGGGTGATTCGTACATAGGAATATAAAGAGAATAATCTTAAAATCTTCTTCTAAAAACCATTTGCCTAGAAAAGCTTTAGTGAAAGCAAGTTTAGATATTGTAGATTCAAATTCGTTAAAATCAAAATCTTGAGGAGTAGGGTGGGGACACATTGGGGAACCAGTGGTACAAAGGAAAACATTTAATTATTCACAAAAACTGAAATGTTAATATATATGGATTTACTTATATGCAAGCATTTTGACCTATGGTGATTTTGTAAAATTGTTTAGACTTTGGGCAGTTTTGGCCTTGGACGATGATCTTTGGACTCACCAGGGGTTCAGCGTTTGATGAAGGTTTATATCTCGTATATAAACAATTGTTTAGGATCTTTTTGAGATTAACATGTGATATGACTATAAAATCATCCTGTTAGAAAAGGGGGACCTGATTATAAACATAAGAATATCCGGGTGGGGGGGGGGGGGGGGAAGGGGGGTTGTATTATGACTCCATTAAGCTGATTTTATCATGCCTATTGTTGCCTCAGGTGAGCGATGTGGCCCATGGGCCTCTTGTTTTCTTTTTTCATACAATGGAACATTTCATCACTGTATACTGCTCGGTTGCTGGCACGGAACTGTGATTGCCCAAGATGGACAGGGTCTGCTAGACGCTCTATCTTCCTCAAGGGATGAAGAGCCTGCATGGCATTGTCCACTCCTTTGGCACTTTGGGCATTGCCGTCCATGGTTAAACCCCTGTCACACAGGGGCTGTATCCTCAAGGCGATCCCGCTGTGTCTTTAATGATGTAAAACGCCAAGATACATGCAGTAGAGTCTCCTACAGCGCAATAACAATGCAATGGCATCTTCATTTGTCATGATACTAGAAAATTGTAGAACGCCATGCGACGGTGCACACTTTGAGCATGCACAAATTACGTGCCGTGGTTCTGTGTTCTGATAAACATGCAGTAGAAATGGAGTGAGGTCGCCGTGACAGCGCTGTAAGGTCTCCAACAACGTCACGAGAGCTCCATTGGGGCACTCAAGGAACGCACCTACTCGCAGTATAGACGTATTGATAAGTCGATTATGCTTGCACAGAGACCCCTCGGAGAACTTTGTGATGCTCTATCTTGCTCTCACTGCCCATCCACAGCGTTTGAATGAGTTGTTTGAACGTGCCGTTGCTGTTGCTGCGATCATTGCGCTCTCTTGGCATTTCTTCTGTGTTCATTAGCGTTTATACCACGCTTGCATGGCGTTTCTGGTGCGTTGTCAGCCAGACCACAAAAACTTAAACAATGGCTGTAGTACAATAGCAAGCGATATAGTATTCTGAAACTTGATGTTGGTGACTATGTAAAAAGTAGTATTTGTGAATATTCCAGGGAATATTAAAGGAAGTAGATAGAATTTGTATCATTTTGTTCTGATGTTTTCACATGTTTCTATGTTTTATAACATATAATAACGGTTCTTTTACTTAAGTTTTTGTCTTTCCCAAAGTATTTAGAAATTAGTTACATTTCAATTACAATGTACCTTATTTCATCCAAACAAAAACAATGCTTTTATCATTTATTTACGTAGTTGTAAAGTTCAAAATGCTTGTTTGTTTCCCAAACAATTGTACAATTAAAATTTACCTACCAATAAATAAAGAACGTCTTGTGCACACAGTCAGCGCACAGAGCACGCCGTGGAGGTAAAAACTCTTAGCACGTCTTAAGCGCTCAGTGGATACTCAGAGAGAGCGCAGTAAATCGCCAAGTAGAACTCTGCGGACATGCAGTTACACACCGCGGGAGCTTCAAAGAAATGCATCGGTTGCCGTCAGGACGCCGTGACATCTTCACTTGTAAATATTTCAAATAAAATTGTACATAGCCAGACAAAGGAGCAATAACGAGTTGTCTCTTGTTTAATTGTTTATTTGAATTGTCTCTGATGAAGTCTTAGATTCGTTAGTTTTACCTTGCTGAAAAAACCTCCTGCTGGGCAGCTTCCTTTGGCGGAGTTTCCTCCCTTTGTTCCATGGCCTTTGGTTCTTTTGAAACATTTTAATATCTTCTGCAAGTACTTTATGCTTGCTGTATCAAAGATGATGAACAGGGGCATCTTATCCGCTCTACTCTCTATGACATATATATAAATAATACACCTTGTTTGATATATATATATGATATGTCATAGGGAGCAGAGTGGATAAGATGCCTATCTGGTCCTATCTTCATCAAACTTGCATGGATTTGATCTTATGATTTTACGGTATCTTATGACACCAATGCACTTGACAATCTTGAATGCTGAATCTGAGTCATAAGTTTCAGTTGCTGGATGAGGTTACGGTTTTTTGAGCAGATGCCCTTTATGGCCATAGCTAAGTTAAATTATTACTTTTCCTATCTTTGCTAAACTTTCACGGCTGATGTATCTCATGATACTGATGCACTTGACAGGCTTAAATGCTGAATCTGAACCAAAGGTTTCAAATGCTGGATGAGGTTAAGCATGTTAGAGTTTTTGGAGCAGGTGCCCTTTGATGGCCATATCTAAGTTACTACTGGTCCTTAATATCTTCATCAAATTTGCAGGGATGGTGTGTCTTATGATACATAATATTTTGCACTTGACAAGCTTGAATGCTAAATCTGAGCCATAGGTTTCGGATGTTTAATAACAACATCATATCATATAATGATAAAATATCTTAATATGTTTTACAATATAATATTTTACAATACTCTATCATATGATACAATATCATCTCACATAGTACAATATCATATTGTATCATGATATAAGGCATATTACATTGTATTATATATTAATATTATATCAAATGGTACACTATTATATCGTATAATATAGTAGCTAGGGTATTGATAGATATTGATAGATATTGTATCATACAATACAGTGTGAAATTTACATATAATATTATACAATATTGTAACATATAATATAATTCAATTACACCACACATTAATATACAATATGCTAAGAAAATTAATAACTATGATTTTTATATAATATGATAAAATGGTGATCTCATAAAGGTGAACCCTCATCTCGGTTAGCTCTGTAATCTTTGATCCTTTTAGTACATGTATGAATAGATTGCAAGATCCTCAACATGAAGTTAAGACATTGGTAAAAGTTCAAAGTCTCTATCTCTTATGGTTTTAGAGTAGTAACAATAACGAGCATTTCATTCAATAGGGGCATGCTCTATAATTATTTCAAGGTAGGGACTGACAGACTACATGTATGTTTAACATTTTTAATAACATAATGTTTTTAGAAGTCCAATTACATCATTGAAATAGTAGGCACAACCCACGCCAGCACATAAGCTGCGGATGGAGTCGCCTGGGCCATTATTAAAAGAGTGAGCAGCACTATGAGCCCTACCCGCAAAGTTGCGAGTAAAGGTGACATTACGAGGTAAAGATCGTCGCAGAGTGCAATTGAAGCTTTCGACCTTCTGAGAGTTGCTGTTCTTGATAGTTTTGTCCAGGACAGCTGGAGACAACCTCTTTCAGCAAGTTCTTGTTCTCTGAGGAGGGAGGTATTTCAAAATTTGGACCTAGATATGTACTTTTGCTAACCCAATTAACTGTCCCCCCATTACATACCAAAGAATGTTTCCTGCACAGTGCCTGATTACCCATGTAACACTGCACAAATGCATCCACTGCATATGAGAGCTTGTTTTTTATCTTATGACTATCACCAGCACACAAGTTGAATGCTTGATTGATCTCGGTTGTGCATCTATCGACTGCATCGAGAGCAAAATTATGCGAAAATTTGGTTTTCTTAGCTTTGGTTCTGCAGGGCATGACCTTTAACTGTTTTTTATCTCTTTTTATAGATTTCCTAATACTTTCCGACAAATGTCTTGTATCCAGGTAATGCGTCGGCTTGACCTTGTTAAGCCCATCCTTGAAGAAGGAGTCTACAGCCTGACCAGCTGAGCTATCTGGATCAGTGGTTACTCCCTCAACCTCACAATAATTTTCACGGAGAAGTTCGGCCATCCCCTCCCTAGTCCAGGTAAACTCGACCCCAATAGTATGCTGCATGGGAAGGTTAGCCCCGCATTCCCCTGGACTACAACAATGGTTAGCAGATGCCTCATCCCGTAAGTGACCGTGCTTTGAGCAGATTTTATTTTTCGTTACTAATCTAAGGTTTGAGGTTACATTTTCAGCGACAGAGTACACAGTCTGTGTCTCCGGCTGGAATGGCGTCTCACGACCCCGGAGTACAAGGGGTTGTTGTACATGCCGTCGCACTACACGTCTATAGACTGCGGCGACTCATGTCCCCTAACAGTGTTGACGTCAACCAGCTGGTGACACCTGCGACTCATGTCGGTTGTATTTAGAGTCTCAATTTTAGCCAAAACTTTGTCACTGGTTTTATACAGGGACTTACTTGAAGGAGCAGGAGTGTTTGTGGAAAGGAGTATTTTCCTCATTCCATCATTACCAAGGGGTGTTTGACTCAATCCGAAGGGAATAATTAAGTGTTGCAGGTTTTCTACCAGGTGCATCGGTCTCTATATACTTCCTTAAAACGGTTGTGTCCTTTGGACGTTAAAGGACACCGTCACATTTGAGCCCCATTCTCGTGGCAAGTCCCCGCCTTTCCTCGGTGGGCAGTTTCCAGGTCAGGGATCCAGCCCGGATTCTGCTCCTGATGGCTCCGAAAGACCTGGTACCACATTGCGGCGGTCTCATCCAAGTGGAGTAGCCTGTGAGAATCTGCCTCAGCTTTACAATATTTGTAACTTTATTTTAGAGTTATCCCCCTTAGACTAGATGTACATTTTGTAGATTTTTGATAATAATGTAATGTTACATATTCTGCTTTAAATCCCAATTTTTTTGATACATTAGATAAGCATATGATTTATAAATACATGTTTAATTACTCCAGATTACATTTAGTTACATGTAGCCACATGTAAAACTTGACAAAATTGACCTACTGTCAGAGAGCCCAATTTTATTGGTAACGAAGTGTTATAATGTGCAAGAAGATGTTCCATTTGCAAAAGTTTTTGTAAAATTGTGATTTCTATTCATTTTAGCTTACTAAAAAAGACCTACTGCTCAAAGTTCTGGTCTTGTTGATTTTCTATTTGGTGCTTTTGTTTGTTCTGACTTTCCAGAGAGATTTGCCTCCGTTAAGTTAATTAATCCGAAATATCTGACTTTTTCCTCTTTTTTTTAACGGTTTTGATATTTTCCTTTTCCTTGCAAGTAAAACATCAAAATCATTAAAAAAGCTAGGAAAACGTTAGATATTTCGGACTACCACTAAGTATGATTCCCTCTATTTCTTACAGAAATTGATTGTAATTCACAGCTCTATAGAAACTGACAGGACTACAATCTACATGATCCAGTTCTAACCAGTTAATTGATCAGTCAAAACCCTTCAGCAACCTAAGAAAAATCACGGACTGCACGAAATAATTGTAATGGTACCAGACCGGGATTTGAACCCGGACCCCCTGAATCTTTAGTCAGGTGCTCTACCAACTGAGGGTAACGGGTGGTTTCGCACCAAGAGGTTCCGTGCAGAGTGGTTTCGCCCCGTTTCAATATCTATAAATTTGACTTCAATGATCAAGGATTACCATTAATTATCACTCTTAACAAACACCAAATGATCGCTAACGTTGTGTTATGGAATAACTTAAATTTTATCAACATTTGTCGTATTGGTAGTGAAGGCATTTTTAGCCAATTTTCCTCGATTTCACATAATTATGTAGAATCTTCACATAACTTTCCTTGCTTCCTTAATTAATGCCATACAGAGCTTTAACTTTTTACACTGCATTTCAATTGACACACAGATAAAATTATATATATTTGTATGACTAACTCGTGACATATTTCATGTTAATTCAAATCAAGGATTGTCTTGTATATATAAATATGTTGGTGTGATCTTTATCATCTATTTCTTTTGAACTTAAATATATGGTAAACAGAAGAAGACAGGTAAACTTTTATAGATTTATTGTAATATGAAATTTTCATTTCACATCATGAAATAAATCATAGAAAATAAATACAAAGCACATCAGCATACAATAACACATATTGAAAGGCAGCACTAGTCATTACTAGTAATTGTTCATTAATCGAGTCAAAACAATACTTCATGTCATGTAATTTATGAAAAAAAGCCCTACTAGTCTATAGTTCACAGTGAGGTGGAAAAACACTATCGGTGTCACTCGCATGGCAAAACGCTTTACACTATCAGTGTCACTCACATTGCAAAACACTTTACACTATCGGTGTCACTCACATGGCAAACTTCACACTATCAGTGTCGCTTGCATGGAGCATACACCGTCCCGCAAAGACGTAGGAAATGTCCAGTTGACATCTGCCCAGCATCATACTGATCCCAGGCCTCCGTCAGTTTCTTCTGAGTAGCTGATGATGAATGTCTGACATCCCTAAAGAGGTTCTCACTGGACAAACAAGTCTCCACCAGCTTTGCCTCATGCAGGAGAAGTTTATAGAAGGTGCATCCCCGATGTCCAGCTTTGCTGTTGACCCTGTGATGCCAACCTTCAATAAATACAAATTATTTTCATTAATGACATTTTCTAAACATACAAAACGAATCGGATTAAAAATTATATGCAGTTATTGTTTAAATGTCATTTTACTTTTTTTATTAAATACTTTTATGTTTTTCAAGAACACAATGTTTAATTCATTTTCAAAAAATAACAAAATTTAAAAAAAATATTTGCAAAATAATCACCTTCTACATCATTGTTGGTCCTGACAGGTTGGTGGTAGACAGTCCATGATGATGGGTGGAAGACGGAATGGTTCATCCACTGTCTGTCAATGTAGTTCACAAGGGACTGGAGGGCTCCGTGTTGGCTCTCTCCTTCAATGTCTGTAATGTGGCAGGGATGTCTGGTGCAGGTAAGAAGGGTAAGGCCATAAGCTGCTTCATGTAGCGATGAGTAGCATCCCTCTTCATGTACGTGGCTGCAAGATCCAACACCTGGATGTGCCTCCATATGGCCTGGCACCAATGGAAGGTGCATCCTTTAGTTACAGCATTAGGGAATACTGTAGAAATTCCAGGCACCTGAAATAAAATAAGATCATAAATACCATACATATTAATGGGTTTTTTTTTGTCTTTTTCAATGTTATTTATAAAATGTATTCAAGATATTTTGTAAGCCTCTTACCAAGCTCGAAGTCCACCATAAATATCTTGACAGCTGGCTTTGAAGAGCTTCAAGAATGGCATTGAAGACCTATAAGACAATAAAATAAAACTGATTAATTAAATAATATAGGCATTTGATGCTTGATTTCTATTAAATAAGAAGATAAATTTACTTTGAGTGGTATATACGAGGGTCAATCAAAAAAATATGAAGACTTTTGCCATAACTATGTTATTTAACGTCATATTATTACTAAATTTAGTAGACACAGTTTAGCAATTGTTTCAAACAATTTGAAATCAAAAAAGTTCATGTATTCCTTTATTTCTAAGAATTATTAAGAATCTAACCCAGCAAAAATGAGGTCACGGCGCACATTCAAACTTTGTGTTCTGTCAACAATTACCAATATTATGTTGAAAGCAATATCTCCATAAAATGGGCTTAAAACCAAATAATATTGAAACCTAAAATAATGACGGGATATATAGATTTGTTGAACAGATATCAGTAACTAAAGAAATATAGTCCTCTTTAAAATTGACTGAAAATATTGACGTCACTGGATGTCACGACGCAACGAAAAGTATAAAGAGTATGGATTTAACTCGGGAAAAAGCCGATAAAAACTGTGAAAATGCTCAATGGTGGAAAAAATAAGTCAAAAATTATTTGCACATTTGTGTTTAACTCTAACACATTTTGTGGGGGTTGTGGTAAATGTATTTTGAAAATCAAACAGTCCGACAGAGAGTAGAATATCTGTATATATTTTATCAAAAGAATAAACAACGTCATCTGACATTCAGGGATTTTCTTACTGTAAACAAAGAGACGTGGTAAAAAATAAGAAAACTTTGAGGAACTAACTCATAATTTCGAACAAATTAGATGTCAAGTGATATAGTGCCAATTTAAACCGTATGGTGAAAAGCACAAAAGACTCAGGGGGATTTAAAGATTGGACATATACCGGATATTTCTATTAACTGTGCGTGCGTCATCTTGACGTCATGTTTTCAATGTTACCGTGCGCCGTGGTGACAAAACATTTTGATTTTAAAATCGGGTAACAAAAATACATCTTCATCAAATGGAATGAAACTTCGTATATCAATAAAATAAGTGTTGTTGCATAAATTAATCTGTTAGTTATGACTTTAATGAAAAATATATGATAGACAGGCACATTGTCTTCGTATTTTTTGATTGACCCTCGTATACATGTACACCATACCAGTATCATAAGATTGATAGAAAAAATTCTACCTTCAGATAATCCATCGTCAGATACCCACGGGTGATCGCGTCTTTTACTTATCACCCGTGGGCAAACCAGCCGAAATATCGTTGTAAAATATGCAAATTCGTTCATATTGAACAACCAATCAGAAACTCTGATAGTAAATTTGGAACTCTTCAGTTTTGAAAATACGTTTTGTTGTTAACTAAACATGCAACAATGGCGGCGCCCATGAAGACGTGTGGCTTTTGTAAGAAAAATATCCGGGATAAGTCTTACAGGTCCTTAGCATCAAATATTAGCCAAGATCACTATGGAAATATTTTCAAAATACTGGGAATAGCTATGACTGGCGTTCTTTGCAATCAGTGTGTGAATAAACTGAATAGAATAAGGAAATTAAATGGGGACATTGAGACGAAAGTTGTGTCGTTAACAGAAGAACGCGACAAACTTTTAGCGACACTCCAAGCAATGCCAGGCATTATTCAACAGTGTGTAAGTACGCCTAGAAGAGGGGAAAAAAGACCGTTAGTTAAACAAACGCCGACACCAAGGTCAAGGCTCAAGAAAAGTTTATTTTGCACACCTACCCGTAAATGTAGTCCTGCACCTAAAGTCCCACCAGAGAAAAGGGTTGTAACTCAAGTCACAAGGTCAACGCAGACAAAACAACCACGAGAAGATTTTGATGTTAAGGTAAATATAGCGCACTTGGTTTACATTTTGCATATATATATATTATAATGCTATTGCAAAAATCAAATATTTTAAATATAATATACAGCATTGAGTACAAAAATGGTAGGAACTATGAAACAATTTTTCTTCGTCTCCATGAAATTTTACTAGGAGTCATTTTGTACCATAATCAATTCATAAAACTACTGACGTGCGACAAGTTCTTGCTGTGTACCATTTTTTGCCAGTACATTGTGACGTCATTTAATCAACACACTGTCAGATAAAATTATATACAAAAAATGACGTCACAAAGTACTGGCGAGAAACGGTACTTGGTGAGAACTGGTCGCACACCAGTACACAGATACAACATTTTATTTCATAGATTTTAAACTATGTACTGGCGAGAAGATTAGATTTTTAAAAATGTACTAGCGAGAAGCGGTACTTTGTGAGAACTGGTCGCACACCAGTACACATATTCAATGTTTTATTTCATAGACTTTAAATTATAGCATAAAAAGCAGGAGATTTGATATCTATGACTATCAAACAAATTCAAATTGGTGAACTTTTTATCATTGTTATCTTGAGAAAATCAGGTTATTAAAATTGACAAATAAATTTACTGTATTCAACATGTTCAATATCATGTTTTATATACCTGGTACATACATAATAGAATATCAAAAATAAAATAAGCAATTATAAAATGTGCAATGATCATTGTGGCATCATATTATGACCTCATGATCCTTGGCAAAGTTCACTTAGATATGAACATATACCGGCATATGTACAGGACGTCTTGTAAAGATCAACAATTCATTTATTTATTTTTTGATAGATCACAGTCAAGTACCCACATGGTGAACGCTCCAAGTATGTTAACACTGAACCTGAAAAATCGGCCTTGAAAGCTATGATGAACAGCAAGAAACCTGAAGCAATTATGAAACATTACAGGAAAAATGATAAATACAAGGATGCTATTGTGAATGTTGTGAAAAAAGAGATTCAGAAAGAAATTAATGTTCTTGTTAGTAGAAATGGAAATGTCTTCCAAAATCAAAGTTCAGAAAACATTCTTAAATTTGATTGGACAGCTGTTTCTCATGAATTTCAAGCCAAAGCTCCTTACTTGCATAATATTCTATGTGGTGCGGCTAACCTGGATTTGAGAACCAAGAAAAAATTGCCTGGTGTGATAACCTCTGCAGCTATATTACTTTACACAAGATCCCAAGGACTTAATCAGCTGCAGTATATCTTAGGACTTATTGCAGACAAATGTGGAATGACCAAAGAGGTGATAGATTTTTAATGTTTGTCATTATATTCTTGAATGTAAGAATGGGACTGAAACTCAATACTTAAAATACAAGTAATTTGAATTATTACAAATTGAGTTAAACTTCCAAACAATATACATTATTTTGCTGAAACAGATACAAAACAAAATAGTACATGCACAGTACTGTAATTAAAAAGTTAAAATTTTAAGTTCAACACTCATGGATTGATTAAATTGTTTATCTTTTCAGGGTTTGAAAATACTTCACGATCTTGGTGTAGTTGTGTCGCCAACAAGCATAATGAAAAAGAAAAAACAACTTGTGAAACAGCAAGAAAAACAGATTATGGAAACAGTTTCAACATATGTAAATCACAAACAAGAGTTCACAAGGAATGCTTCAGGACTGTCTCCTGATGCAGGGCTTGAAAGTGATACAGAAATAACTTCGCTTGCTGCTTGTGGAGACAGTGAGACACAAGGCTTACCGTGCCATGCTGCTGTTGTTGAAAGTGAAGCAGACAAAACACAGTACCATACTGGTAGAACTGAAAGTAGTGCAGAAAACAATTTGCTTTTTTCTGCTGCATGTGAAATTGATGATAAATCTGATACAGGAGATCATTCAGTTCAGAACATTATTTCAAAACCAAAGCCAATAGAAATTCTTGGGGATAATTTGGACATCACGATCAGTCCAGCAAAGATGACCATGGAGAAACAGCGCAAGAGCTTACACTGGTTCTTAGTCATGGCCAAGCAAAAATGAATTACAGCAGAGGACTTGAATTTACCGTCCGATATGTTGAGAGAAAGAAATGATGTTTTACGTGTACCAACAAATAGTTGGATACCATCAATGGTACAGACTGACAGCCTTTGTAAAAACATTGTTTTCCATGTATCTCACATCCTGCTGAAGTATATTGAATTTTTGAAACCTGCAAGTGCAAGCTTTCCAACTTATATTTCACATCCATACATGGAGAAGACAAAGGAGAAGTCTATTTTTCTCAATTGTGACCTAATTGAAGCCAGTGAGAATTCTTCTCAAGGTATAATTAAATGAGAAAAAATTAAATGTAATGGAATTTTTTCTATGTGCATATACATGTTTTAATATGACAGTGAGAGAACATTTCTTAAAATTAGATCTCCACACTCTCTAAGGAAATATTTTTCATTATCTTTTATTATTTAGGCATGATTACTATACTTCAAAGAATCCATCACCTAGCAGTTCCATATGTAGACAATGAAACGCCAGAAAGAATTGTGTTCGGTGGAGACGTTCTGACGAATGAGAGAGCTTTTTCTGCGCAGGAGGCCATGCAGAATGTCCCATCTGAATTTGAGAGCCTTAGTGGATTAATTCACAGGCCAGAGGGATTGCACAGGGAAATGAACTTTCTTTTGGTATACTGAGCGTGGATGTTTCAAAAGTTGACAGTTCAAAAAGTTTGACGTTTATTTTTCACCTTGTTCACATGTAAGTTTTTCTTTTGTTTTCATTTGTGTTTGTGTTTTACTAACTGATTATTATTGTTGTGTGTTGATCTAGACTGGAAATCGTGTCTATACCTCCCCCTCCCTCTAGGAAAATTCTTACAAATTAAGTTCACATAGTAATGTTGATGAAAAATAGGTTTTAATGGCTTCTCCGTCCTTATAGACAACAACAACCCCTCCCCAGAAGAATGGAATTATTTTTAGAGAAATCACTGGTCCATTGAGGACAGTTTTTATGTGTAAAAATAAGAAAATTTATTGATAAATTGTTATAACATAAACCAAGACTTTATAACACATGTATTAATTCAAATTGATTTAAAATGTTATTTTTAAAAAAATGCAGTTTGTTTTAAAGACATTGCCATATTAGATATTGCTTTACTTTTCAAATGCATGATAATTTTATTTTGGGTTAACATCATCTCTCAATTTTATGGTATTGTTTTTGTGATAATATGTAGACAGACTTCAATGAATTTATTATTGGGTGGAGGGGTTGATTTTAAACCTACCGGGTATTTAACAGATGCCCATGAAATTGAGAGGGTTACTTTTTTGCTGTTTTTTTATGTTTACAATAAATTTTAATGTTTGTAATTCTAGATGAAGAGGAATAAGGTAAACTTCACAATAATTTGCCATTAACTTTTATTTCTACAGAGCATTTACCAACTCTTCTACAAAGAAAAAAGCTCATCAGATGTTGGGACATTATACCAACCTCGCAATCTCATAAACAGAAGAGATGTTTCAAGACCTGATGAAGTAATCAATAAATTCAGGTACTGTAATTGTTGCAAACTATTGCAAACAATTAATATATGTAAAAAAAACAACAACCCCATTTTTGCATTAATACTGTTTACATTGCCAGATATCCACAGATGATCATATCTTTTACTCATCACCCATGGTCGATGAGGAAGGTGTGATCACCTGTGGGTATCCGACGTTAACAGTAGGGAAATTATTAATGGTATAGAAATTGTTGTTAGTTTGTTTAATCTATTGTTCAGTGCATTTTGGTTTCTTTATTGTGTGTATATATGAAGACAAAGCTCTATACCCTGTGTATAAATGTACATTATGTTATATGCATATCAGTTTTAACGTTTTCAAAAATCTTAAAATTTTAGGCCACATCACCAGTTCATTGATGACGTCACGGATGGGTACATTGTAGGAGCTTTCCTGGATACCATGGACATGGATGACATCAGTTCAACACCTGTAGATGCACCTGTGTTTTCTATGATGAATGACCAAGAAAAAGCTGACTGGGTTCTCCATGCCGCAAATAAAGTGGTCGAATCTTTAGGTTTTTGTGATTTTGGAACAATACACCATTTGCAAGAAAACTTGCAGGCTTTGGATCAGAATGATTCCCAGATGGAAGCTATGAAAAATGAAGACTTGTACGAGTGTCCTCTTTGTGCTAAAACATACTACAAATCTGGTTGGTTCAAGAAACATTTAGAAAAAAAACATTGCTGGAAGTTTTGTAGTGTTGAAAATATGGATGCAGATTCAAATCCTGTTCATTGCTTTCTTTTAATGTCTTTATTGTTAAGAGATACATGCAATGCTTATCAAATGGGAGATGGTGAAAGAATTGTATGCAATGCTTATATGGAATGGCTGTATGCTTCTGCAGTAAAACACTCAAAATATAAAATTTGGCTTTGGCGAATGATTACATACATAATTGCCATACTAGATACCAAAGAAAGCTTTGAGTATAAATGGAACATGACCGTTAACTTGAAAGGTGGAATTAAAAACAATATTCCGAATGATAATTGTGTAGAGATACAGGTACACAATATTAAATCTCAGTTAAACACACAAGGTGCAAACAAATCCTTTCAATCTGCAAGGCTAATTTGTATGACAACACAAGTAGTAGATGGAATAAAAGATCAGTTAATGAAAAGTACTAAAACTGTAAAATCAAGGAGTACGAGACCAACAGTTGACAAAACAGGTGATATTGTTACAATTGTGAAAGTATTGCGACAAAAAGGACAGGTGAAAGATTTAAAATGGGAAAGTTTTTCAAATTTTAAGGAGCCATTGTATTCTATTAATAGTGAAGACTTGCACAACTGGATTAAAGCTCAAAAGAATGTTGCAAGTTTTCTTATGTAATTACAATATATAGATACATCTATGAGCATAAAGAATTATGCTTTACCTCATATTATAGCCTTTTAGGTCTCATTTTTTATGTATTGACCAAGTATTTACACTTATCATTTGCATTTTAGAGTGTCGGTAGTCAAATAGTATGACTGCTTCCTTAATATATCCTAAATTAACCCTTGTTTTGACATGCATACTTTGGATCTACCTCAGATTGTGTATATTATATGATTAAAATTTGTACAACCTAAGGATGTTTTTTTCTCATTTTACTGCAATATCAATAACAGGACATATAGTGAAGAAATGCTGTCTAATGCAACAAAATTTGAAATTTTTCCAAAGTGAAGATTCTTATTTTTTATATTTTTGTTCTAAATATTTTCAATTTACTTGAATAATGTTTATTATTCTTCAATTTTGCTTTGGTAGAAAAATAAGCATTCTTCACTTTATGTCACCATACCTTTAAATGAAATAGAAAACAAAACCAGGAATATAATGAAATGATTTGTTTTAATCTGAATCGTCGTCAAACATGTCGTCAGCACTATTATCAGAATCTGAAGAACACACAGGCAATTCGTATTTATAAAATGGATGTTTAAAATTTGAACAGTCAGTACTATTACAATCACATTGGACATCACAAATATCACAGCACATGTGCCTTAATCTTTTGGGGTCAGATTTTGATTTGTATGCTGAAAGTATGATGTCCCTATGACAAGTTTCTTTATTTTGAGTATAGGTTTTCATGTCTTCATCCAATTTTCTACACTGTTTACCATTAAAAAGTAACAAGGCCATGGCCACTCCTCCATCACGACCTGCTCTACCAAACTGTTGGACAAATCCATCCATATCTTTGGGAGGTCCATAATTTATAACATATTTAACCGATCTGAAATTCACTCCCATCCCTGCTGCACTTGTTGCAACTAAAACTCTGATGTTACCACTCTCTACACTCATGTCTTCCTTAATCTTTTCTTTAACTGTGTCTGGTGATTGTGAATGAAACATGTCAACATGCTTAATGATATGCCCAAGTTTCATCCTTAAGGAAGAAAATAATTCACTGCATGTTTTAATTGAAGGACAGAATATCAAAAATCTTTCACACAGTTCTTTGTCCCTTTTTAACAAGTGAATAAGAAAGTAGAAAATGTCTCCATGTGAAACTGTGCTCTTAAATTTATGAACAAACAGCTTGATATTTTCTCTATCAGGATTTTGAATAATTTCATGACAATCTATCATGCAAAACTTCTTCTGCATTTCCATTCGAGCTGATCTATTAGCTGTTGCAGTTATCAACAGGACAGGACACTGTATTAGGGATCTGATTTCGCCTAGCTTGCTGTACCAGATACGGAAAGGCTCCATCTCGATTTCACTTTCACCCCTAAAAATATACACATTGAAATCTTGTGCAATAAATAGTAAAACATCTTGTAAGGGATATTTATTACGTGTGTTATATACCGTTGGAATAAAATTTTCTTACCAATGCAATACAGTATGGGCCTCATCGACGACGAACAGTTTGAAATGTTTGCTAGCAACGAGCATGTCCCTCCACTTATTTACAGACAAAATGGATTCCGGTGAAGCAAACAGGAATTGAAAATTACCATTGATAATGCCTATGTCTTCGCTACTATCTCTGCCAATATGCGTTGAGGTAAAATCACAAGATTTCAAGTATTCACATTGTTCTTTCATTATCGAAAGCAATGGCGAAACTATCAAATCACTGCATTCGCATCCGTTCAATTCCGTCCACATCAGCTGGAAACCTTGATAGCAAATACTTTTGCCACCGCCTGTTTTAACGGAAAGAAATGAATCCCTGCCTTTCAACAGCTGTGTAATTGTTTCCTCCTGGAAAGGTTTTAACGCATCTAAACTGAACCTTTTACACACATTTTGAAACTTGCCCGCCATGTTTACGATAGCCGAACACTGATACGTTATAAGAATTCTGATTGGTTGAAATGCCATCGAGGTTTTGCGATGGAATCATATGATGACCAATCAAATGATCCATGAATATCAATTAACTTACAACGATATTTTGGCTGGTTTGCCCACGGGTGATAAGTAAAAGACGCGATCACCCGTGGGTATCCGACGCTGCAGATAATCATACTCCTGCCTTGATGACGAATGCCAGTGGAAATTGTTGTTCTTTTCTATCTCTTCTGATGAAACCATGGAGGGACAGCAATTGTCCCCTTGGCTTCAGGAAGTCCGGTACAATCTGCAATATAACATGAATATAGCACATACTTTATCACATTTTAGCGCACACTAAGAAAAGATATTTATCGATATAAATTATGAACATTTATAAGAATAATAGTAAATATTTTTATTATATTTATATTATAAATTTAGCTCATAAGAAGAAGAGATAAACTTATAGAGATTAAATATGAACATATTATTCACTTCATTACCTTAAACATTCCATCCACGTACCAAACTTGGTCTCTGCCAGGAGATCAAGTTGGTATCTGGTGGCAAACACGATGTGTTGAAACCCCTCTCCTTGGATGTCCTTTACCAAGAATCATCTGAAGAGATTAAGAATCCATGGTCCAGCTGCAAAATACATCAAAATTAATACTACATGTAGTTGCAGAAATTACTATTTCATGTATTTCAAACATATGATGCACCTGTACATGGTAGTTTATTAAGTATTCAGAATTTAAAATGAATAATAATATATGAAAACTAGACACGATCTCGTTGCGAGCAACAAGGAGGTCTTCCGTCCTATTTTAGAAGTCGAGGTACATGTATGATCTTGATTTTGCTATAAAACAGCTAAACATAACTTGAAAATAGAGGAAAAAGGGGTCTTCATTCTATTCTAAATATCAGAGAGTATTTTGTTTCAGGTGTAAGGGCTTTGGTTGAAAAACTTTAGACCCCTCTTGATCACCAATTTGAGGGACCAGTCCTCTTTTTTGATATCAAATGAAAGGTCTTTTAATTCTAAACACATTTTGTTCATTAAGTGTTTAAAAATTTGGTAACCGATTTAGAGATCTTTGGAAAAAATTGTTTTAGGGACCGACCTCTTATCTAATTCTAAGGGTCACTTAACGAAAATTTATTGGTAAAATATTGTTCATACATTATTTCAAGCACCTTCTCTTCTATAATGCTTTTCAAAAATTTCTCCTTTTCAAGATATAAATGATCAAAATAATGGACTTCTAGCCCCTAAAAACTTAATTACTTAATATATGAGAAAAATTTCATCATGTATGTATTTCATCATGGATAAATAACTGGAAGATGAACATTTTTGCTTCTGTACCCCTTACTAAAGACCTATAGATAAAAGACTTCAGACCCCCCTGGGTCCCAAATTTTAGAGACCAGTCCAGTTTCTTGGTATTAAATAAAAGGTCACTTAATACTACACACATTTTGTTCAACAAGTGTTTACAAATTCGTTATCATTCTTGAGATATCTGAGAAAAAACATTTTAGGGGCCGACCCCTTATCTCCTTATTGGGGCCGTTTAACGAAATTTTAATGGCTGAATATTGTTGGGTACATCATTTTGAGCATCTTTTCTTCTATGCTGCATTACAAAATATTTTTCCTTTCCAAGATGTAGGTGATAAAAGTTTAGGACTGTTGACCCCTATAAACCCCTAATTATGTAACACATGAGAAAATCATTATATTATTAGGCTACATAACTGTAAGATAAACATATTTTCTTCTATAACCTATTACAAAATATCCCTCTGTAAAGGGATATAGATAAAATACTTTAGAGCCCTCTAGGTCCCTAATTTGAAGGGCAAGCCCCTTTTTCTTTATATCAAATGAAAGCTCTCCAATGGCAATTAAAAAACAGTGTGCGAAATTAACGGTAGACCGATAGACAAAATCTATAGAAAATATGCCAGGTCTATATAGTAACGCGAAATTAACGGTAGACCAATAGACAAAATCTATAGAAAATATGCCAGGTCTATATAGTAACGCGAATATTCATAGACCGACTTGTCTATAGCACGAACGCAACCTGTCATCTAGTCGATTAAACGTTTTACTCAATACGTTTTTAAATACATTGAGATAAAAAAAAACAGTATGTTATGCCATGTGCTATTCAAAAGTCAAAAGCAATTCAGAGCATGCTTTTTTTTTTAACAAACTGAATTCGAAGTATTCACAAGGTGCTAGACCTGGGGAAAATCAAAAAAATTTTTAACAAAACAAAACCAGATTTTCATACACCATTCTAGTTTTCTCATTCGTGACAACAGACTGCACACCTGGAATTCATGGCTGATGTTTAGTTTCCCTTACGTTGTTTTAGATTCTGTGCTTTCGTTTCCTTTTGTATCGTGTTATCTACAGTATTCTAGGGAATAGGGTATTTTATATATTTTCCCTTACTCTAAATGAGTTTATTGATTGGTACGTATTACAAAATATTCATTACACACTGTGTGTGGGTTTTAGAGCCATGCACCCTGCACTGTGTTTCTATACTCTGTCCCAAGTTTTTGCTTCCACCACTTTTCGCGTGATATTTCGATAATCATAAATACCTTTGTGCTCAAAGTACATTTATCCACTAATATGAAAAATGCCCAGATTATCTGTTTTGAAACGCCCCCTCTACCGCTTCTGGATTCAATACACAACCCAAAATAGAAAGTCTACGGGGATTTTGCATTGTATCAGCCATGAAATAGCCCGGATGATAACGTTAAAAAATTGTGCGAGGTATTCCGAGTAATTCTGAATAGAGAAAAGATGTAAACATTTCCCATTATAAATCTCCGTAAGAAATTTGTTTTCGTTTCTGTGATTTGCCATGAGTTAAAAATGAAAATGTGTGAATGAAGATATCTTAGATATTTTCCCTTTTATCGATTTCAACTCTATTTCTTTCACAGGTATGTGTATTTTAATTAAAAATCATCAAAAAGTGATGGAAGTAATCTTGGGACAGACTATAGTAAGAGTTCCTATTGTGCTGTGAGGTACCAGGTTATTTCACCCTGAATAAAATACCAATACAAATAAAGAATAATGTTTGTTGGGTTTTTTTTTGGTCTATAGGTCTACAGATTTTGAAAAAAGTGTAGACTGATTGTCTATAGTACAAAAAAAGTTAATTTCGCACACTGATAAGGTCTTCCGTTGGAAGAAATATATAGCTTACCTCAAAGTTGATATTTCTGGGCTCTGTCGGGCATACTTTGCTGGGATGGAGGTTTGTTGATCTCTTCAGCAGGTCCATCTTGGGGGCAAGGGACCTCTCTTCCTCAGGGATCATCCGCATCACAACATCCTCAACGATAGCCATGACTGGTTTGAAAATATCAGATGATGCCAGAGACTTAGCCTCTTTTCTTACAAGTGCATATTATATAAGGCAAATACAGTAATGCATTTTAATTTATTTTTGACGGGCAAATAAAATTGCCTGCGGACTAGTTAAAATAAACAGGCACTAGTCCTGCTGGACTAATGCATAAAAAAGTAAGTGTCAAACCCTGAGCTCTTAAAACTTCAACCTCCTCCAGCATCCGAAACCTATGGCTCAGATTCAGCATTCAAGCCTGTCATGTGCATCAGTATCATAAGATGCACCATCCATGCAAGTTTGGTGAGGTTAGGACCAGTAATAAATAAGATATAATCATCAGAGGGCACCTGCTCCAAAAACTTTAACCAGAAAAAAGTGTAGATTGATTGTCTATAGTACAAAAAAAGTTAATTTCACACACTGATAAGGTCTTCCGTTGGAAGAAATATATAGCTTACCTCAAAGTTGACATTTCTGGGCTCTGTCGGGCATACTTTGCTGTGATGGAGGTTTGTTGATCTCTTCAGCAGGTCCATCTTGGGGGCAAGGAACCTCTCTTCCTCAGGGATCATCCTCATCACAACATCCTCAACGATAGCCATGGCTGGTCTGAAAATATCAGATGATGCCAGAGACTTAGCCTCTTTTCTTACAAGTGCATATTATACAAGGCAAATACAGTAATGCATTTTAATTTATTTTTGACGGGCAAATAAAATTGCCTGCGGACTAGTTAAAATAAACAGGCACTAGTCCGGCTGGACTAATGCATAAAAAAGTAAGTGTCAAACCCTGAGCTCTTAAAACCTTAACCTCATCCAGCATCCAAAACCTATGGCTCAGATTCAGCATTCATGCCTGTCTGGTGCATCAGTATCATAAGACGCACCATCAATGCAAGTTTGGTGAAGTTAAGACCTGTAGTAACTTAGAAATTGCTATCAAAGGGCACCTGCACCAAAAACTTTAACTTGCTCCAAAAACCTTAACCTCCTCCAGCATCTGAAATTCATGGCCCAGATTCAGCATCCAAGTCTTTCAAGTCCATGAGTAGGTCAAGATGCATCATCCATGCAAGTTTGGTGAAGATAGGACAAGTAATAACTTAGATACAGAACCTGCAACAAAAACTTTAACCAGACGCCGAGGGTATAGCATAAGCTCCCCCTGACTTCATCTCAGTGAGCTAAAAAGGAAAGAATAAATTGTAGCGAGTGATAAGACAAAATCTATGGTAAAAAAATATATCACTCGTAGAGAATTATTACCGTAATCCGGTGAATATAATACGCAGTAGTGTACAATACGCACCCCTCCCTTTGAGCCTGAAAGTGGTGGAAAAAAGCTAGTTCGGATGTATAATACGCATCAAAAAAATTGACCAAACGGTAATGCTGAGTATATCAACAAAGCCGTTATACTTTGTGTACACGCTCAATTTCATCGCGGAAATACACTACTGGAAATAAGAAAAACAGTAAATTTTTAGATACGGATTTATTGTAACTAATACATCGCGGTAATATCTTTATTTCATAATCAATGTTTTAAATAGACCTAGTATTAAATAGTCTACCGTAAATAAAATCAACTACTTTTAACAAGCGTTATATAATTGTTTTGTCATCACATAACCCCAGTGTAGTGAAAAACGGTGTACAGGTATAGGAGATAAAGGACCTAATTAAATTCTTAAATGATGCCGATCAAAGTGATCAATTAGAGGCCTGGAACATAATAGAATATGTGCACAAATAGTTGTGTTGTCTATAGTACACATAGCCTAAGGGGAGTGTCTGAGATAACCAAGGTGTCAAGCGTTAGCGGTCCGGTGGGCAGCACAACAATGGCTTCTATTGACGGAATAGGTTATAGAATTATTTATAGTCATAATTATTTGCAATAAATCAATTATCATTACATGAAAATGGTTAAAAATGAGCCAAATGATGTTTAAGCTGTTTTCAAAGATCGGTTACAAATAGCACGTGGCCACCCAAGTCCACATTCTATAATTAACAGCTGTAATGGCGGCGTACACGGAGAAAAAGAATAGGCAGTTCAAATTAATTTTTAAAGGCCATTTTGAAACAGTTTATTGATAAACAGACTTTAAGTATACATTTTCTTTAATAACATGCTATAACAAGGATTTATTAATATATATATGTGATAATGAAGTAATGTTACGATGTATAGAGGGGTATCGGTTAATTCTGTCTGTGGCCAGCATAGATAATACGCCAGTATGATACCCCGTGCTTCACCTAGGGAAAAAATATGTCAAAATCCTATAGGGATGTATAATACGCACCCCTTTTTCACGGTAAGAAATCCTGGAAAAAAAGTGCGTATTATATTCACCGTTTTACGGTAATACCTTGACACCATAAGTGAAGCCGTCACTTCTTACAAGAAGTCTGCCTCCCCTCTTGGTGCCTTTTTCCAAAACCTCAAACTCGACATCAGCAGATGGTGTCATCAGCTGGGTCTGGTTCTTGAAGGACCTACAATATGTCAATACAGTAAATTTTAGTAAATGTAAGAGAGAGAAATGGAGAACTCTCAATTTTAATTCAATTAATTAACAGACACTACCTTTCAACCACATCATTGGCACCCCTTCTTGTCAAATCAAATGAAGCATCCAGGGCAGGACCAAGTGGGGCAGCATCTTCTCTGGTAAGATCAAATGATGCATCAAGTTTCTGAACTGGATCTGCCTGTAATGTTTTTGAAATATTTAGCATTACATAGGAAATAATTATGAAATTATTGTAATGATACAGTACATGTTTATCTTTTTCATTTATCATGCAGTAACTTTTAAAATCAATTTTAATAAAACAGTATATAATAAACTAGAGGTACTGTGAGCAAGCTCACAAATGATACCCCCGCAAACAAAAAAATCATAACTCAAGTATTTTTCTAAAAAATGATGGATGCTATCTATTTAACCGTCCATGTTCTATCAATAACAACTGCTCTATTTTTTTTTAAAGATTGTTAATATGAGTACACAAACCAATTTCTATTCTATTTCAACTTAACTGTTAATGCATGAAGACATTTGCATCCCTATGATAACAAACATGACTGGAATCAAACGATAATCTACATGTCAAGCAGCCACATTTGATAATTTGAATTTTTGGTATACCGAACCTGATCTTTTTTTCCAAAATTTGTTTTCCACACAATTTTTTTGTCATAAGCTTTGTGTCAAATTTTACTTTCCATTAATACAAGACATTACACAGACAGGAATTAAGCATTTTTTACACAATGACCTTGAACTTGCACAAATGATCTTGGGTCAAGGTCATGACACACCTTCAGGTCATAAGCAATCTTTGTGTAAAATAAGAATTCTACTGTTTCTCCATAAGGAAGATATGGACCAGACACAAATTTTGCACTTTTTCTGTCAGTGACCTTGACCTTGCCCGAATGACCTTGGATCAAGATCATGACACACCCTCAGGTCATAAGCAATCTTTGAGTGAAGGAAGAACTTCCAATGTTTCTCCATAAGAAAGATATGGACCGGACACAAATTTTGCATTCCCTGCCAGTGACCTTGACCAAATGACCTTGGGTCAAGGTCATGACACACCCTCAGGTCATAAGCAATCTTTGTATGAAGTAAATACTTCCAATGTTTCTCCATAAGAAAGATATGGACCGGACATGAATTTTGCACAGACGGACGGACGGACAAGGTGATTCCTATATACCCCCCCCCCCCCCCCCCCCAAACTTTGTTTGCGGGGGGTATAATTATAAGGCAGTATATTTTTTAAATTAACTATATACCTCTTCATCAATGATGGTGTCCTGGCTGGCTCTGGCTCAGGATCATGTTCAGGTACACGTTCCTCATCAACATCCATGAACTCTGTAGTTACTTGCTGAACAGCATAGGGGGCAAATGGAGCCTGCAAACTGAAAGCATTTAAATTTTCTAAATGAACATTTAATTCTCAAAATCAATTTGCTAGCTGATGTTTAATATATATATAAATTCCTTAAAATTATCATCACACATATTATTTTTAATGAAAGATTTATACCTCTAGCCGGGTAGACTCAAGATGTGGTGGATCAATGGACTGTTCCAAAGAACTATCCTCTGTCAGAAAGGTTGATTGGGTGCATTCCCTGCAGTACCACGAAACAATACCATCTCCTCGCACTGTGGCCCGATACAAGAAACTGGAAATACCGGTCTCACACAAGCGGAGTTGCCATCTCTCGCAGCCATCACAACAAAGAGCATGTTGTTTGGCACGTACCTAAATACATTTATAAGTAAAAATTAAATAAATGTCATTTAAGGAATAAGGAGTATTATGAGGTGATAATTTTGGTCGGGGCGTGATCAAATCCAATAAAGCCCGAATTTCTTATATTTATATAATTTTCAGCAGTTGTACGATTAAGTAACATAATATTAATTATGCAAACCCAAAATATGTCGTTTGAATTTATAGGGCTGTATAGTACAAAATCGATTCATAGTGTTATCACAGACAGAGACACTGGAAAATGTAAATATTTAAAATCCCCTTATTAATTAACTTATTAATCCCCTTACTTAAGTATGTATATATGAATTTTGTTTTTATACTTACTCTGCCTGTAGGAGAAAGGGGTGGTTGAGAGAAGGTGTATATATGTGTTAAATAAATATATTCTTAGGAAATATTAAGCTTCATTGACAGTAAATTGCGAAAATTATAAACATATAAACCTAATTATCAAACTTTGAACCCCTCATGGGGCCACTGTCAAAGGACCACAGTCTAACCAAATAAGAATCAACAATATGTCATGATGCTTGCATATAAGTAATACCATACATCATAACATTTTAGTTTTTGAAATAATTTGATCCCCCAATGTGGCCCCATCCTACTCCCAAAAAACATGATTCGACAATTATTTTGATATTTTTTATATGCACATCAAGGGTTTAACCCAGGATTGGCAAAAAGGCGGGATTCCCAGTAAATATTTGAAAATACTGTGGTTTTATCAATATTCAAGGGTATCAATTTTCGTGGATAAAGTGAAAATCACAGTTTCAAGAATACATAAATTCGTGGCCGATGATCCATTAAATACAAAATGCTAGTAGAAATTGCACTTCAATGAACATCTAATTTCGTTGATCAACTTAACAACGAAATCCATGAAAATTGGTATTCAACGAATATTGGTGAAACCACAGTAAAGTACAACTACATACATGTACTAGTACTTCATACTTAGTCTTAATCAAACCTGTTTGGATGTAGACAATAGTTTATCATGTTAGCTATGGCATTTTATCATCGTCTTTGTTTCAACAAGTTTTGACTAGCACGTAATGCATTGGGCATCTACTTGAATACTCTAAACATGGTTCATTCATACACCTTTGAAATTTGTTTTTAAGACTTAAGTATCAATTATTTATAAAAACATGTGTGATTATTTTATTGTTGCTTGTAACACATACAGTATGTTTTTATGCTTACTCTTAATATCTGATTTCTTAAACACCTATCATGATAAAAGCATCATATCACTTAGAAATACCCTAACATGTATACCCTCCCCCTATCTTTTGATTTTCATAAATAGCATTAGTTTGAAATCTTTTACCTAATATTATGAAACTTGTGACAATTTCCTTGAGTGATTTCTCACACATATTTGAAAAAACCCATCACTGATCCTAAAAATTGATCTTTTTTGGTAAATGGATGATTTGTAGCATTTTTATTCACAAAGAGACATGCTGCCTTGCATGGGGTTTCTTGTTTCCATGAAAAAGTAAGCTTATAATCATATTTAGTGAATATCTTATCTATTCTGGTTTCTAGTCTTCTCTTAACTTTGCTAAAACAGAAAGACCTACAACTGTGATGCCTGCCTTTAATTAAAATGAAATTCTAACACACCTGAGTAGCTGGAAACCGATGAGAATCCCATGAAAAATGTTCAAATTTTACATGTTTTTCTACATTTTTTATGCACATATACAATAAAAGGGTAAAAATATGTTTCTTGTTCATTTCAAAAGCAATTATCATAGCAGATGTTATTTCAAAGTCAAATGTACATTTACATATCCTACATGTAATGGTAATGGAGACAATTGGAAAGAGGATGTTTTTCTCCAACTATGTAAATACATCTAAAATTTTGGACAGGAAGGAGCAAAAACTTGATTATTTTGACATATTGTATACTTTGATAACTGTATTTGTTTACATGTAAGCTTTGTTTAAATGAAAAATATGCTGTTGTCAGGTTGCTTAATGTTATTTCATAAAACCAGACAGCAAAATTGCTGCAAATTTATAAATTTGATTCAATTGATTAAAACTGTTTTAAAGTATCTATTGTTCTCAGTAATTAACTTAAGCCTATTAATTGTCATCAGGATATGAAATACTTACTTTCTAAGCCAATTTACTCTAGTGGTGGCCATTCTGTACATTACAGAGGGAATTACTAGCTCCCCTTGAATATTATTGCTAATAAATCATAAAATGACATCTATAACAAAAAAATCATCCATTTTCACAAAATATACTACTTTTGGTACAATATCTACACAAAATTACAGTTAAATGAGAAATCTGAAAATACCATGTAGTCTTGAAGGCAGAACTGGACAGTTTTTTTTATTCAATTCATTGTAACCAGGGGATGTGTATCTTCGGAACACTGTAACTAGAATTTCCTCAGTTCCCATTCAGCACAAATACCCATAAATTCACTCCTTAGAAGGTCGCCCATTTTTCATGATTTTTCAGCTTTTTAGACCTCCCCCAGCTTATTCCCTGCAGAGGGTACCATGTGCATGTTGCACCATCACATGTCAGAAACTTAACAGTGTATAGTTTACTATGTCCCATCCACCTAATTTGCGCGTTATTTTACCTCCCGTCTGTAACTTGCAATTTCACGGTGCAAAGTCAACAAAATTAACAGTCATAGCCGCAAGTTTACTTCTGATTCCCATGTACTTAACATTATGGCTCGCCTTTAAGAATTCATACAGACCAAGGGCGCGCATTTGAGTCAAATCTTTCCAAACGAATGTGTGACATTTTTGAAATGGAAAAATTCAGGACAACGCCCTTTCATCCCCATTCAGACGGGATGATAGAGCGCTTTAACAGAACATATATTACAACAAATGATTACAAGGATGATTGGGATGAACATTTACCATTATTAACTATGGCCTACTGCGCCTCAGTACAGGAAAGCACTAAATGTACCCCAAATATTTTAATGTTAGGAAGGGAGACTTCACTCCCTATTGACCTTATCACAGGGTCGCCAACACATTCTAATGACGCCCCTGTAGAACGTCCCATAAAATACGTTGAATGGTTAAAAGAAGCAATGCAAAACGCATTTAACAGAGTAGTTTCCAGAAACAAAAGCGTTATTATGACACTAAATTAAACATCAGGTCCTTCGAACCACAAACGTTAGTGTTACACTGGTATCAACCAGAAGCAAACCAAAAACTTGGTTTAGGATGGACAGGGCCTTATGAGATTGTCCGGAAGTTATTAGACATAACTTATGAAATAAAAAGATGCAGTGACAGGAAACCAAAAATAGTACGTTGACATTTAAAGTCACTAAATCAGAAATTATAGTCAGAGGAGGGACAGGGGGTGGATTATAATGATGATAACAATGAGGAGGAAAGTGATGACAGGATTGAACCCAGACCCAAATCACCACAATTCAGTAGAAGGGGCAGACGCCTCAAACCCAAAGTTATTTTCAGTCCATAAATATAATAAAATGCGTTAAATATCAATATTTAATGCGATTTAGTTAACAAATTAGTCTTTGTTGTTGGTGTTGTTATTTCAATCGAGAGAATTAAGAGTGTTAGTAATAAATATCCATTTATATAGGTCTGTGAACATGCATGTGGGTCCATGAATAAGACGTGTGAACTCGTCGACAAATTTTTTTATAAAATATATTGTGTTTACACTCATATGAAGTGAGTTATGGTAGATATTATTTGTACATGATACATAATTATATAAAAATTTAAAACCGTGGGCTAGCGCTTCCGGTTGTGTATCGACTGTATCTGTACATTTATGCAGTTGTTGATATTGAGTGAACTTGGTGATGCTCAATTTTATTAGTTGTGAGAAACTAAGTGAATGACATTTACTTGAACATTATACATGTACTAGAGGAAGGTCTTGTTCAGGAAGATATAGGTTATTGGTTTTGTCGAGTTTATGAACTTAAGAGTCTATTATTTTTTTGTCAGGAACTATGTCAAGTTTACTCATGGACATTGAGCTACATGCAGGTATTGATCTACTGGACATCATGGTGATGATGACTTCAACTTCGAAGAGAGCATATTCAACTTAGACGCTAAGGAGTTTGGCTATGTTGCCAACATGGGGTGCTCTGTTGCAGATTGCAACTTCCAAGGGACCTTCCCATCGAGGGCGAAATTCCAGCGCCATTTGGAAGAGCGTCATGTTCGGGAGGTACAGAAATGGACGTGCCCTCACAAAGGATGTAAGGCACTGGTCAGGTGGAAATCAGACATGAAGAGACACCTAAAATTAATACATAAGTAGATGAATCCTTCCATCCTCGGATTGACCATTCCAAGGCAACCAGCCAAATGGTGAGGGCCACCAATTTCATCAACCCCGGACATCTGAAGTACAACTTCTGCCTTGTTGAGACTTTCCGACAGCCTGCGTTCCTTCCCTGCCTGGATTCCCCTTGATGGTGAATGTTGCTCCTGGGACTGTGGTCATTCCTCCCCCAGTGACTGAGCCATCTATTTCTTCATTGGAGCCGTCTTCTTCCTCGTAGGAGCCATCCTCTTCCTCGTTGGAGCCATTTTCTTCCTCATCACAGCCGTCTTTTTCTCATTGGAGCAGTCTTCTTCCTTGTTGGAGCAGTCTTCTTCCTCGTTGGAGTCGTCTTCTTCCTCGTTGGACCCATCTTCTTCCTCGTTGGAGCCATTTTCTTCCTCATCACAGCCGTCTTTTTCCTCATTGGAGCAGTCTTCTTCCTTGTTGGAACAGTCTTCTTCCTTGTTGGAGCAGTCTTCTTCCTTGTTGGACCCATCTTCTTCCTCGTTGGACCCGTCTTCTTTGCCGTTGGAACCATCTTCTTTGATGGCAGATTCTCTTCTCTCTCAATGGAACTGTATCAACGTAGACCGACTTGAAGACTTGGAAGATTATTTACAACAAGAGGCCGATGGGCCACATCGCTCACTGAGCAACAATAGACATAATAAAATCAGCTTTATGGAGTTTAACAAAATATCTGAACAATGTCATATAATAGATCCTGTATAAAAAAAATTCCCCTGCATATTCTTATGTTCATCATCATCACAGCCGTCTTTTTCCTCATTGGAGCAGTCTTCTTCCTTGCTGGACCCATCTTCTTCCTCGTTGGACCCATCTTCTTTGCTGTTGGAACCTTCTTCTTTGATGGCAGATTTTCTTCTCTCTCAATGGAACTGTATCAACGCAGACCGACTTGAAGAAAATTTTCTTGGAAGATTATTTACAACAAGAGGCCCATGGGTCACATCGCTCACTGAGCAACAATAGACATAATAAAATCAGCTTTATGGAGTTTTACAAAATATCTGAACAATGTACAATAGATCCTGTATAACAATAGAACAATAGAACAATAGATCCTGTATAAAAAAAAAAATCCCCTGCATATTCTTATGTCATTGAGCCCCTTTGTAACAGGATGATTTCACAGTCATATCACATATTGAGCATTGCAGTTTTCGAGAAGATGATCAGACTTTATAAACAACTGTTTTTATATGGATTATAAACCTACATCAAACTTTGAACCCCTTGTGAGGCCAAAGAATTGTCCAGGGGCCAGAGTCTAAACTATTTTAAAGAATCAACAATATGTCAAAATGCTTGCATATGTAAAACCATATATGAAAACATTTGAGTTTTTCTGAATAATTTGAATGTTTTCCTTTGTAAAATTGGACCCCCCCCCCCCCCCCCCCCCATGTGGCCCAACCCTACTCCTGAAGATTATGATTTTGACAAATTTTAATCTACACTATCTGTCTTTCAACTGACTAAAGTTAGAGCTTTTCTAGACAAATTGTGTTTTAGGCAATGATTTTTAAAGATTTTCCCCTATATATTCCTATGTAAAAATTTGACACCCCCCCCCCCCCTCCAATTGTGGCCTGACCCTACCCCCTGGGATCAGGATTTGAACAGTTTTGAATATTCCCTAAGCACAATTCCACACAAGTTGCAGCTTTTCTGCCCGATCAGTTTCTGAGAAGAATATTTTAAAAGATTTTTCTCTTTATATTCTTATGTAAAAATTCGACCCCTCATTGTGGCCCCATTTCTACCCCTGGGATTATGATTTGAACAAACTTGAATCTAGCCTACCTGAGGATGCTTCCACACGAGTTATAGCTTTTCTGGCCGATCATTTTCTGAGAAGAAGATTTTTTAAGATTCACTCTATATATTCCTATGTAAAAATTTGACAACCCATTATGGCCCCACCCTACCCCCAGGGATCATGATTTGAACAAACTTAAATCTACACTACCTGAAGATGCTTCCACACAAGTTTCAGCTTTTCTGGCCAAATGGTTTTTGAGAAGATTTTTGAAAAATACCGACAAATCTTCAATGATTTTCAATTATCTCCCTTTGAAAGAGGGCATGGCCCTTCATTTATCAAACATGAATCCCCTTTACCTACGGATGCTTTGTGCCAAATTTGGTTGAAATCGGCCCAGTGGTTCTTGAGAAGAAGTCAAAAATGTAAAAAGTTTATGGACAGACAGACAGATGGACAAACAGATGGAAGCCAGACAAAAAGTGATCAGAAAAGCTCACTTGAGCTTTCTGCTCAGGTGAGCTAAAAACCACAGCCAAATTTGAAACGAAATGGTAGATATTGAAGAAAATAATCAACTCCGGCGGCATCATTCCATCATCCCGAGAAACAAAAATTCAACACTTCAATTTTTGTATCTAATAAATTCATGCTCAATTTAAAATGAAATTCTGTGCCTGCATTTTTACCAGCAACCTGTGACGATACTTTATGAAATTTTACGAAGGATAACTCCCGATTTTATTTGAATTTTGTTTATATTTTCTCTCAGCTTGTTTTTTCTTTTTCTCTTCCTTTTTTTTCCCAGACTAGGCTGAAATACATGACTGACCTCAATTCATTTCAGACTTTCCGTTCTTGTAATCCACAAATGCACGGTAAAGAATCAGTGTCTGACCACAAGCAATTCAAAACAGCAGGAGAATGTGCATCAGTAAATCCAACATAGCCTTCCAACATCTTAAATTGGCCTCTTGTGACAAGAATTTGACCTGGCGTGTTTATTTCTTAGCCAACGCTATCCTGCCACATTGTTTATATGCAGCACTGATTTTTCTTAAGTAAAACGATGTCATTTCAACAAGTCACAATCCATTCACTACGCATCTCAATCTTGTATTTACACTTTTCACAATGTAAACATAGGATCTAAGCTACGCGGATGTGTATTGTATTGCGTCACATCACATTTATTCAATTGACAGTCTATAGGATTTTTGACATCCACCTTTTAAGAGATGCAGTGGGCAAATGTTTAGCCTACTAGGTATTCAAAGCTAAGGGTTGCAAGTTTGAACCCCCATTTTTTTTTTTTTTTTTTTTTTTGGTAGGACAGTCGTACAAGTCGAAAAACACTCTTTCTTTTTGTTGAAGACAAAAACAGGTTTAGTGTAAACCAAAAACTGCTTTCCTTTGTAAGGGCTTTTCGACTTCGGTCAAAAAGACCTTTTGTTTTAGTCTTTTTTATCATTATTATTCTCGACACAGTTTCGTCAAGGATTTTTTGAAAACGGTAAGAGATATTGAAACATTAATTGTACAGACTTATAGCAATTCCTAATGACACACATATGTAAGGTTTTGGACTTCTGGTTCTGGTACTTCTGATTTGACAAGGAAATTACTAAAACTTGAATAAAACGCAATATCTTGCTTAAGCTTAAGTTAGAGCATTCAAATTTTAGAATTAGATATCTCTTGTCAAACCCTACAAAACCCTACTGTGGTCATTCCTCCCCCTGTGACTGAGCCATCTATTTCTTCGTTGGAGCTGTCTTCTTCCTCATTGGAGCCATCTTCTTCCTTGTTGGAGCTGTCTTCTTCCTCGTTGGAGCACTCTTCTTCCTCGTTGGACCCATCTTCTTCCTCGTTGGAGCCATCTTCTTCCTCGTCACAGCCATCTTCTTCCTCGTCACAGTCGTCTTTTTCCTCATTGGAGCAGTCTTCTTCTTCGTTGGAGCAGTCTTCTTCCTTGTTGGAGCTGTCTTCTCTCTCGTTGGAGCAGTCTTCTTCCTCGTTGGACCTGTCTTCTTCCTCGTTAGACCCGTCTTCTTTGCTGTTGGAACCTTCTTCTTTGATGGCAGAGTCTTCTTCCTCGTTGGACCCATCTTCTTTGCTGTTGGAACCTTCTTCTTTGATGGCAGAGCTCTTTTCTCTACGATGGAACTTACAACTGTATCAACGCAGACCGACTTGAAGAAAATCTCCTTGGAAGATTATTTACAAAATCTACGCAGACCTATTCTTATTGTGACGACCATTTTGCTATACTGCCCATACCTTCATGTGAGGACTCAATCCAGATGTATATTATAAAACTGCGTCACCAGATTGACAGAATCGCTCATGTGCGCCTGTTAGCCAAGGAGCATTTGGAACGACTACAGCGACCTGGATTGTCCCTCCGCGAATTGGAGAGCGAAAACCGTGCACTGAAGAGGAAAATTACTAAGAGAAGAACAGTGAACGCGAGACAACAATTTTATAGATGTGCTTAATTTCATTAACTTTAATTTGTAAACTTAAATCAGCTTCATATTGTTTACTGTGTGCTTTGACATGTTTGTATCTATTGACATGCTGTATGCTATTATATTTGAAAATGTCTTGTTGCTTATTATGACATGTCAGTATTCTTAATTGTACTCTAATGTATGTAATATTGATACTTGTTCAGTTCTTTATTGTGTGTACATTTAATGTTTGAGTTGGTAATTAAGTCTAATGTACATAGTACATTAGGTCTTGGGAACGGGCGAGTGTGGGGTTGACTTCTTTATTTAATATGCATAAATTAATATTTCAGTAATTGAATATAATTACTCAGTTATATACATTGGCTGATATATATTTTATCGGCATAATTCTATGTATATTAATATATATATTGTTATTAATAATATTGTTCATATATATCTAATAATTATTGTTACATTCATTGTACATTTAACGTCATCTATGTACAATATGATGTCATAATACGTCCTGGCCCGGGGTAGCCCGACGGTGTACACATTCTGGTTATAATATACAGAAGAGGGAGTTTGTTGCATTATCTTGGAAAAGATCTGAACAGTAAGCACTGTTATTTGTTACCTGTATAAATGTATTATTGTTGAAACTGATAATAAATGGTTAAGGCCACACCAATATAATTTCTTGTTCTCGGACATCCAATGAAAAAAAAGAACGAGCGGTCGAGCGAGCAATTAAAAAATATTTTTTTTTTTTGTCGCTAAAATTTTTAGGTGGTACATAAATAAATTTGTGCTGACGTTTATATTTTTTCACTTGTTTCTGATTTATTATTTAAAATTATTTAAAATACGAAGAAAAAAGAGTTGAAATAGAACAGAAAACAGCGCAGAATTCAAAGATGCGGGAAATTAATAGTAATATTATCTGTACATTTTATTTAATTACGAGCGCACGGGGTCCGACGAACAAGAAATTTTATTGGTGTGGCCTAAATCTGGAATCGATTCCTGTTGATTGATTCAGGATAAATTGGGCAACCGCCCATTACACAAGTATATATAAACATATATCTCTTTCATTCCCATGTTATACCAAAAATAAATTTAAAAGCTTATGGCAAGTAATTAATTAATATAGAAACTAACGTTAGAGTGTAATTACATGTATTACTGTACATAAAATAACAGACGATTGATTTTTTCAAGCAAACAAAGTGTCTACATTTCAATTAAGCTTAAAGGGGCATGGTTGCGATTTTGATAGTAATGCAAATCTAATGATCAACCAAATTTAGAGTGTCAGTCGTAAAGTTATAAGCAAGATACAGAGCTTATAATTCTCTGTTGTGTAAACACTGCTCAAAGTTTGACTGACTAATAGCAATGCATTATTGAAGCATTGTAAGCATTAAAAATGGAAAAAACCATGACCACGCCCCTTTAATAACATAATTAAAACTAATTTTGATGCTTTTTATTTGAAGATCCTTCAGTTGATTTAAATGATTACTACTAGAAATCAAAGAGATTCTGTATAAATTGCAGCACACTTCTTTTTCAAGATTTAGTTTGTCAAACACATTTACCATGTGCATTAGAAAACTTACATTATTGATCTTGGCTTGAAGACTCCAAACTCTTCCAAAACTAATGCATATAAATCTTTCCAACCCTGTTTGAAAAAGATTAAATATATATTTAAAATATAATCACAGTTTGTATTCAAAGTTGAATGAGAGAGAGAGAGAGAGAGAGAGAGAGAGAGAGAGAGAGAACACAAATTCTTATGTGATTTAAAGTGATACCTTTCCAAAAAGTTTATGTCTTTCCTCAATTCCCTTTTCAGAATTCCTCATCTCTAGATGGTCATTTATTGGCTGCCTTTTAATCCATCTGACATGCCTCCAATGTGGTTCATACTAGCTTGCAATTACATAACAATACCAATTCATCATCTTGCTTTCAATTACATAGGAAAAAATTCAATTTGCCAAAAATGGTATTGTAGATTTGAACAAACAAAACAAAAGAGAATCTCCTGCTTTACATAAAAAACAAATTTTGACATATATAAAGCAAAACCTAGTTCAGTATTACTATTTTGCATGGATGGAAGAGATTGGTACAACAAATCTCACTTAACATATATTTCAATACATATCCATATAGGTATAAAAGCAAATTAGCAAAATTTGTATTGGTTCAATGATAAAATTAAGTTTGGACCAGATTTATTAAGTATGAGAGTTAATTTACATAGCAATTTTTTTCAATACTTAATTATCAAACTCTTGATTGTAATTTCACATTCTATTCACCTTGATCTTCCATCTTTCAATCTAATAACCTCTGTAAGCTTTGCCTTGATGTGATTCTCAAACTGAAATTTAATTCATAGATATTTCATAACATACAGTGTAGATGGTATAGATCAGCATAACTTTGGAAAATTCTACCCGACTTATTATACATACCAACACTGATATCTTGTGGCCCGAGACTGTTGAATCTCCTTTCATTAAGTCCCTTCCTGGACTTAACTGACATAATGCATTGACAAGTCTTTTACACTGTTCAGTCTAAAATGACAACCCATGTACCGTACATGTGTAAGATCCTTGTAGATAAAATATTAAACAGTACGGATTGACATCTTCAAAATATACAAAGCGTCTTTTAACTTCATTATGGATGATACTTTTATCTGAAATTATATATATACTACAAATCAATATACTTACGTAAGCATGCACACTGTCATAAAGCCATGAAAGACTGGAGATGTAGCATCCGGCAAGTTTCTTGACTGTTGACGTGAGGTACATGCATATCTAAATGACAAATTTCATTTCAAAAATCTGATTAAAAATTTAGGAAGTAATATATATAAATTCATCACATGAATTTATTTTTCATGTTCTTTAGCACCCCTACGAATGTGTTCGGAATGTTTTCTTTATCTTTGTTAGTCTGTAATAAATCCAGAGGTGCTCAAATGAAAGTTCACAAGACTTTCCCAAGATTTGTTCAGTTCCTGTGAAATTTCAACCGAAGAATGTTCGGATAATATTCTCAAAATACATAAGTACTGGTCGTTTTTCGTATCATATTTTACTTTGATATATGTTAAAACCTGAAAATCTATTAAGTTCTACGTCTTATTTCATCATCTAGCAGTTATTTAAACTAAACGATGATATTCAGAACAGAGTTATCGTTCGTGTTCAACCACTCTACACGTGGTTGAAAATATAAACATCGGGTTGCTTGATAAAATCATAGCCATGTTTGTTGCTTTGGTGTGCAATGCCATGCTTTTTAAAGAAAGAATGGGTGTCTGTTCTGTGTAAAAACATAGTATATCAAGGAACATTCTGAATAAAATAGTGTAGTCTGTTTCACTATTGATGCTATTACTAGGTCAGACACGGATCAAAAATTAATTCATAAGAGGATCGCTACTAAGCATGTTACTTGTTGCAACATCAAAAAAATAGTTATATTTTCTGTTGTCGCATTTATTTCAACTTATTTCAACTTATTTTATCTACCAATTAATGAAGATAAAGGTTAAAATCAACACACGTCTAGATTTTATATTTGACTACAAGTACCTAGATTATAGGAAATAGACTATAACCATTAACAACTCTTCTGTGTATGGAAGCGTTTTTGTTCAAATTTCATAGCATACCATAACATAGCATAGCATACCATATCATTAAGCCCTTCATTTCAATTTATCATAGCATAGCCTACACATCTCATAGCATTGCATTGAAATATCATAGCATATCATTAAAATCACATACCATAGCATAGCATAAAATTGTAAAAGATATGCATGAAATGACTACCCTAAAACCTTGAAAATAAGCCGCGGCTTATTTTAACTTTTGGTAAGAAAGTGGGGGCTTATTTTCAAAACTGTCTTATTTTCAAATCGCGGCTTATTATCAATGCAAAAATCACGTAAACGATGGGATTATAATCACGGCTTATCAAAATAATTTAAATTG